>NC_024128.1:19738039-19780072 GCF_000346735.1 Prunus mume
TCAGGCAGCTGGACTTCTTCATGTGGGTGAGGAGCCACCCACTTTTGTTTCTTATTTTCTCACCAATGCTTGAAGAGGAAAGAATGGGTAAGGGTGCTTGGTCAAAAAGGTGATCAGCACATGGGTTTGCTTGGTTTTGCTGGTTTGGCTTTGATATGGTTTTAACAAAGATGCTTGATGTTTTGCACGATGCTAGGCTGGACTATTGGTATTTTGTTTCCAGCGGCCTGTGAGTTACCTTTGATTTCGTCAGACTGCTGGAAGCTTTGGCTGATGTGGGATTTTTTATGGGCTATGGCTATTGGACATTTTTTAAAGATGTTTGGGCCTTTTCTTAAGGTGACGAGCTATTGGGTTTTCTCTCATGCTTGCTCATATGTTTGGACTCAAGGAATGAGCTTGAGTTTTGGTGCTCCCAAGTAGCCCAAAACTTCCACTCCTTGGACTATCAATGGGCCTCGTGAATACTTGTAACCATTCATACCACAACCCGCTCAGCAAGCCCCAGGCATTAGCGTGGCTTGGGCCCACTTAAGCTTGTAGCATGGCGTGTTGCTTATTTGTTTGGCGTGGCATGTGTGCAAGCGCATGAACTTTTGCATGCCCAAATCGGGTTTCTTCTCAGTAAGGTATCGCATTGGGCCGAGAATTTATTTGGGCCGAAGAGTAGATTTTTGGGCCTCAACAGAGACAAGCTAGTTGAAAAGGCTATGCTTGACTTGGGGGCTAGCATCAATTTAATGCCCTATTCAGTGTACCTTCAATTAGGCTTGGGGGATTTGAAGGCAACAACTATTTCATTGTAACTTGCTGATCGATCAGTGAAATATCCAAGAGGTATAGTGGAAGATATCTTAGTTCAAGTTGACAAACTAATTTTGCCTGCTGATTTTGTAGTGTTGGACATGGAAGAGGCTCCTATACATGATTGTGAGTTACCTATTTTTCTTGGGAGACCATTTATGGCCATGGCAAAGACTATCATAGATGTGCAAAATGGTCTCCTCACCATGACCGTACTAGGAGAAACTGTACAATTCAAATTGTTTGAGTCTCTTTCTCACCCTTCTAGTTCAATTGATTGTTGTTCGATTGATGTGCTTGATTCACTTGTTTTCTCTAAGTTTTTGCTAGCACAATCCAATGATCCATTAAAATATATTTTGAGTCAAGCTCAAAATGACTTTGATGAAGAAGTGCTCATGCAGATGGTGGCTCCCTTGGAAGCATTAAAACCATATCCCTCCATTTTTTCACCTCTTAGAGAGCCATTAGAACCATCTGCCACACATCTGATCCCTTATGTTGTTAAACCTCCAGAACTTGAGCTTAAACCACTTCCATCACATCTAAAATATGCTTACCTAGCTAAGTTTGAAACTCTCCCAGTTATCATAGCATTTGACCTCACCCCTTTGGAAGAAGATAAGCTAATTATGGTCCTAAAAGAGTTCAAATCAGCCATTGGTTGGTCTATTGCAGATATCAAGGGAATAAGCCCTACCATGTGCACGCATCGAATTTTATTGCAGGAGGGAACGAAACCAACTTGTGAACCACAAAGAAGGCTCAATCCACACATGAAGGAAGTAGTGAGAGCAGTTGCTAGATGTGGGTATCATATACCCGATTTCTGATAGGAAATGGGTCAGCGCTATTCACGTAGTGCCTAAGAGGATTGGAATCACAGTTGTAAAAAATGAGCACAAAGAGCTTGTTCAAATGAGACCTGCAGCTAGTTGGTGTGTTTGCATTGATTACAGGAAGTTGAATTCAAACACTAAAAAAGATTATTTTCTGATGCCTTTTATTGATCAAATGCTTGAGCGATTTGTTGGTCATGCATATTATTGTTTTCTTGATGGATATTCAAGTTATAATCAAATTGCTATTTCTCTAGAAGATCAAGAGAACACTACATTCACTTATCCTCTTGGGACTTTTGCATATAGGAGGATGCCTTTTGGCCTTTGCAATGCCCCAACAACATTCCAAAGATGTATGCTGGCAATCTTTTCAGATATGATTGAGAGATTTATTGAGGTATTCATGGATGATTTTTCAGTTTTTGGTTCTTCTTTTGATAATTGTCTTAACCATCTCTCTCTAGTGCTTCAAAGATGTCAGGAAACAAATATGATTCTCAACTGGGAAAAGTGTCAATTTATGGTGAAACAAGGTGTTGTGTTGGGGCATGTAATATCTAGTAAGGTTATTGAAGTTGACAAAGCAAAAATTGACATCATCTCAAATATGGCAGCCCCTACTTCATTGAAGGGAGTGAGAAGCTTTCTAGGACATGTTGGTTTTTATCGTCATTTCATTAAGGATTTTTTTGAGATCACTCATCCATTGTGCAATCTTTTGGCCAAAGATGTTGTATTTCACTTTGATAAAGATTGTATGAATGCATTTAATACCTTGAAACGTGAACTAACCTATGCTCCTATCATTATGGCACTAGATTGGTCTTTGCCTTTTGAGCTAGCGTGCGACGCCTCCGACTATGCTATTGGTGTTGTTTTAGGTCAAAGGGTAAATAAGCTGCCAAACGTAATCCACTATACAAGTCAGACATTAAACGATGCTCAACTCAATTACTCTACAACTGAGAAGGAGTTGCTTGTTGTTGTTTTTGCTTTAGAGAAATTTTCTTCATATCTTGTTGGCTCTCAAGTTATTGTTTACTCTGATCATGCAGCTCTTACGTTTTTGTTGACCAAGAAAGATGGTAAACCACGTTTGATAAGATGGATACTCATGTTACAGGAGTTTGACCCAGAAATTTGAGACAAGAAAGGGAGTGAAAATGTTGTTGCTGATCACTTGTAGCGCCTTGTTGATGAAAACCATGGAGATGGACAAATTTTTCCTCTGAACAAATCATTCCCGGATGAACAACTCTTTGTCATTCAAGATAAAGAGCCATGGTATACTGATTTTGTCAATTATCTTGCTTTTGGTGTAATTAGAGATGATTTTACTTTTCAGGAGAGAAAGAAGTTGTTTTCAATGTTGAAACACTACATGTGGGATGAGCCCTATTTGTTCAAGTATTGCCCTGACCAAATCATTCGAAGATGTGTTCCAGAGAGTGAGCAGCAAAGCATACTCGTGCATTGGCATGCGGAGGTCATTTCAGTGCCAAAAAGACAGCTTTAAATGTTTTACAATCTGGTTTCTTTTGGCCTACATTTTTTAAAGATGCTTTTAATTTTTGCTCTAAGTGTGATAGGTGTCAGAAAATTGGGAGCATCAATCGCAGGAATGAAATGCCATTAAACAACATTTTAGTGGTAGAGCTGTTTGATGTGTGAGGAATTGACTTCATGGGACCATTCCCATCTTCTTTTGCATACATATACATACTAGTGGCAGTAGATTATGTATCAAAATGGGTTGAGGAAACAGCTACACGAACTAATGATCACAAAGTTTTTTTGAATTTTCTCAAAGATATGATTTTCACTAGGTTTGGAACTTCGAGAGCTATCATTAGCGATGGTGGCAGTCACTTCTGCAACAAACCTTTCGAGGCATTGATGAAGAAGTACAACATCACACATAAAGTGGCAACTCTATACCATCCTCAAACCTCTGGACAAGTGAAAATCAACAATAGAGAAATAAAGAACATCTTGATGAAAACTGTCAGCCCTACAAGGAAGGATTGGTCACTAAGGTTGAATGATGCACTTTGGGCTTATCGAACAGCATACAAGACCCCAACTGGAATGAGCTCTTATCGACTGGTTTTTGGAAAGGCATGTCATTTGCCAACGGAGCTCGAGCACAGTGCATATTGGGCCATAAAGAAGTTCAATTTTGATCTCAAAGAAGCTGGTACGGTTAGGAAGCTCCAACTCAATGAGTTGGAAGAGCTCATAAATGAATCATACGAGAATGCAAGGATCTACAAAGAACGAACCAAGCTTTACCATGATAAAGCAATTCTTAGGAAGGAGTTTCAACCAGGTATGAAAATACTTTTGTATGACTCACGTTTGCAACTGTTTCCAGGTAAATTGAAGTCTAGATGGGTTGGACCATTCAAAGTGCTTCAAGTATTTCCCCATGGAGCTATGGGGATAGAAAACATCAAGAATGGCACCCGTTTGAAGGTCAATGGACAGCGTGTGAAGCCTTATTTGGAGAATGTTTCACAGGAGCAGGTTTATGTAGTTATGGATTCTCTTGAGTTTATGACAACTTAGACACACTACTATGTCTTGCCTAGACATTAAATAAAGCGCTTACTAGGAGGCAACCTAGCTGGGTTTGTGTTCTTTCCTTTTATTTGTGTTAGTTTTTAGTTTTTTATTTTATTTCATTCCATGCACACTATGCCAATTTGCATTGCATCCATTCCATTCATTTTTTTTAAAGCATCGAGGACAATACTTAGTTTAGGTTTGGGGGTGTGGGATTTTCGTTTGTTTTTAGTTATGGTTAAAGTTTGCTTTTGCTTACTAATGTGGGGCTATGGTTTACAGTGATGACTACTGTGCTGTCATGACAAAGTTTGTATCAATTTTTTTTTTTTTCAAAGCTATTACTCTTGAAATCATGGTGGTTAAAGTATCATGCTCAAATTCTTGAAGAAGAATTGTGGAGGCTACCCTAGTGAGTGATTTTGAGCCTACTTACTTATTTGAGAGGAAGTGTTTGTACTCCTATCTTTTTGCTTCAATTTCATTTCAAATGATCTCATTATTTTTGTTTGATTGAACGCTAAGAATTGTTCTTTTTCGCAGATACCATGTGTTTGGTAATACTCATGAATGAACTCATTGAGATGATGTTAGGCTATGCATGTCTTAACCACCAAAAGGCCTAATTTCTAACCTTTATGTGTGTGCCATTACCCCATTTTGAAGCCAATCACTTTTAGCCATTTTCTTTTCTCACATTTTCTTTTCCCCATATCCTTTTATCTCAACATGAGATATTTAGCCCATTACAACTATACCCTATAGTTTGGGGAATACCAAAGTGATGAAGACAAAGATAATTCGAGCTCTACATCAAGAAAGTAGCGTGTACCGAGGTATGTGTGATGGAATTTTAAAAAACAAAGAAAAAGAAAAAATAAACAAAGTTTTATAAAAATAAAAAAATAAAAAAATAAAGAATCAAAGAGGATGTAATTTCTAAATCCTTCCATTATCACACGGGTCTTGGATGCCACAAACAAACAACAAAGATCAATTGAAGAGGAGAGCTTGATGCTTTCACAAGAAAGACAGTTTGGTATGTCCCAAGCTTTAGTGTTTCCTACCCTTTCTTTCATAGCCCCTGACCTAAGCCTTACATTACAAACCTTGTGAAAGACCTAGCTGATCTTTGAGGATGTATTCATGGGTTCTGCTAAGTATGTGTGCTATCCATATTCTTAGTGTTTGATTCCTTTCATGAGATCTGTCCAAAAATTGTGCTTTTATTTCATATTTCATATGTGAGGATTTTGATTCCCTTTTACATAACTTCACTTACATACGCTTAAGGAGAGACCACACCTTAGGATCTGAGTGAAAATTTGAGTGATATCTGTGAGGACTAGAGTTGAGGCGATTTCTATCTTTGGCATTTGGATATGGTGTCTTTGAAGTCACGGGACATGGAGTAATATATTTTTATTTTTTACACTAATGATATGATTCTTTGAAGTGGCAGACTATTGGTTCGAATGTATGACTAAGCTTTCATTAGTTCTTATTAGTTTGCTATAAGTATGCTTTAACCAATTTGCTTGCAAGTATGCAGATGTTTGTGGGTGTCATCACTGTAAACCCTCAGGAGACACAACTCCTCATACTAGGGACACCTAGGGGTTTAAAGGCTTGTTGCACATGCTCAGTGCAATCGTTTAGCCAGCTAAAGTGGTCTAGTTAGATTTTATTGTCCTATATGTTTTTAGTTTCATTTTTGCTCGAGGACTAGCAAAAATCAGGTTTGGGGATATTTGACAACTCATATATTTATACATTTATACCATTCATTTATCTATTTGTGATATTTTTTAGTTAAACTTATTGCGTTTTACCTTGTTTTGTGTTAGTATGCAATTGCATCTACTTTAGGATCAAGTTAAAGGCAAAAGAGATGAAAACATGCCATTTTTGGAGCTGACCCTTATTCAAACGTGGAAACAAGTTTCGTCATCTGTTTTGAAGTAATAAAGAATCCAAGGCGAACCTAGCTTGTTTGAAGACTAAGCTCAGAATGCGAAAGCAACGGGGATCTCTAGCATGATTTGAAGGTGCCAAATAAGGCAAAAACGTGCAATGACTCTTAACTTGGAACCAAATTTGAACATCCCAATTAGGTTGCAGATTTGGAGAATTTGATCAAAACCACACATCATATCACTGATCATATACGTGTAAAACGAACTCTGGAAACATGTTGGTAGTTGAATACCGTTTATCTTTATAAATATGGAATTGGTTTTTCAATGGTGAATTCGAAATCCTTGATCTCATCCCTATTTTTTCTACATCAATATATCATTCACTGCTACACTCTTCTTGCATTTTAAGTTATTTTCATTTGCAACACAAAAACTACTTTCAATTTGTCACTTTCATTTTTAATTAGGTTTCTTTCAAAACTAGTAATTTATAGAGGTCCAATCGGTCTCTGTGGTTCGATACCCTTACTTGTACAACTATACTAATCATAGATTGGCATTTGGAGGGAACACAACAATATCGGATTGAGCCCAAAACTTGGGCAACATTATAATATAGTGGGAGGAGTCATTTGGTGAGTTTTGAGTGAAATACAATCGCTAA
Source organism: Prunus mume (assembly GCF_000346735.1). The sequence continues at coordinate 19,744,834 of NC_024128.1, forward strand.
AACTATGCAATACACCAACCACTCCATTTACAGTACAAACTCCGTACGAACCTGAATTGTCCAATTTCTTGGACTAGTCGACACTAGATTGAGCCCAAAAAGTGGGCAACATCGTAATATGGTGGGAGGAGCCATTTGGTGAGTTTTGAGTGAAATACAATCGCTAAAACAATGCAATACACCAACCACTTCATTTATAGTACGTACTTCGTACGAAACTGAATTGTTCAATTTCTTGGGCCAAACCAATCGATTTCGTATTGGGCTCAAAACATGGGCAACATCATAATATGGTGGGATGAGTCATTCGAGTGAAATCCAATCTCTAAAACTACGTAATACACCAACCACTCCGTTTTAGAACAAACTTCGTACAAACCTGAGTTCTGCAATTTCTTGGACCAATTGATATCCGATTCAGCCCAAAACTTGGGCAACATCGTAATATGGTGGGAGCAGTCACTTGGTGAGTTTTGAGTGAAATCAAATATCTAAAACTACGCGATACACCAACCACTCCAATTTCTTGGACCAATCGATATCAGATTGGGCCCAAAACTTGGGGAACATCATAATATGGTGGGAGGAGTAGTTTGGGGAGTTTTGAGTGAAATCCATTCGCTAAAACAATGCAATACACCAACCACTCCATTCACAGAACGAAATTCGCACGAACCAGAATTGCCCAATTTCAGGGAACAATCGATATCGGATTGAGCCCAAAACTTGAGCAACATCATAATATGGTGGGAGGAGTCACTTCGTGAGCTTTAAGTGAAATCCAATATCTAAAACTATCCAATAAATCAATCATTCCATTTACAGTACGAAATTCGTATGAACCTGAATTGTCCAATTTCTTGGACCAATCGATATCAGACAGAGTCCAAAACTTGGGCAACATCGTAATATGGTGGGAGGAGTAATTTGGTTAGTTCTGAGTGAAATCCATTCGCTAAAACTATGCAATACACCAACCACTCCATTACAGAACGAAATTCATACAAACTTGAATTGTCCAATTTCTTGGACCAATCAATATCGAATTGAGCCCAAAACTTGGGCAACATCATAATATGGTGGGAGGAGTAATTTGGTGAGTTCTGAGTGAAATCCATTCACTAAAGCAACGCAATACCCCAACCACTCCATTCACTGAACGAACTTCGTTCGAACCTGAATTGTCCAATTTCAAGGAACAATCGATATCGGATTGAGCCCAAAGTTTGGGGAAAATCATAATATGGTGGGGAAGAGTCATTTGGTGAGTTTTGAGTGAAATCCAATTGCTAAAACTATGCAACACACAAACCACTCCATCACAGGACGAACTTCGTAAGAACCCAAATTGTCCACTTTCTTGGACCAATCGATGTCGGATTAAGCCCAAAACTTGTGCATAGTTTTGAGTGAAATCCAAATGCTAAAACTAAGCAACACACCAACCACTCCGTTACAAAATGAACTTCTTACGAAACTGAATTGTCCACTTTCTTGGACCAATCAATATCAGATTGACCCCAAAACGAGGGGAACATCATATTACGGTGGGAGGTGTCATTTGGTGAGTTTGGACTGAAATCCAACCTCTAAAACATAGTGTCATAATATAGTGGGAGGAGTCATTTGGTGAGTATGGAGTGAAATCCAATCTCTAAAACTATGCAATACACCAACCACTCCATTCACAAAACGAACTTCGTACGAACATGAATTGTCTAATTTCCAGGACCATTCGATATTAGATTGAACCCAAAACTTGGGGCACCAACATAATATGGTGGGAGGAGTTAGTTGGTGAGTTTTCAATGAAATCCAGTTGCTAAAACTATGCAAAACACAAACCCCTCCATTAGAGAATGAACTTCATACGAACCTGAATTGTTCCATTTCTTGGACCAATAGATACCGGAGTGGGCCAAAAACTTGGATAGCATCATAATATGGTGGGAGGAGTCATTTGGAGAGTTTTGAGCAAAATTCAATCGCTAAAACTATGCAATACACCTACCAATCCATTACAGTACGAACTTCGTACAATTGTGAATTGTCCGATTTTTGGGACCAATCAATATCGGATTGAACCCAAAACTTGGGCAACGTCATAATATGGTGGGACAAGAAATTTGGTGAGCTTTGCATGAAATCCAATTGCTAAAACTATGTAATACAAAAACCGCTCCATTAGAGAATGAACTTCGTACGAACCTGAATTGTTCAATTTCTTGGACCAATCGATATCAGATTGGGCCCAAAACTTGGGCAACATCATAATACGGTGGGAGGAGTCATTTCGAATGTTTTGAGGGAAATCCGACTGCTAAAACTATGCAATACGCCAACCACTTCATTACAGAACGAAAATCGTACGTACCTGAAGTGGCCAATTTCAGGGACCAATAGATACTGGATTAAGCGCAAAACTTGGGCAGCGTCATAATATGGTGGAAGGAGTCATTCGGTGAGTTCTGACAGAAATCCAATCGCTAGAACTAAGCAATAAACCAACCCCTCCATTTATAGAACGAAAATCGTATGAAGTTGAATTGTCCAATTTCAGGGACCAATCAATATTGGATGGAGCCCAATACTTGGGGCAACACCATAACATGCTGGGAGGAGTGATTTGGTGAGTTTTGAGTGAAATCCAATCGCTAAAACAATGCAATACACAAACCACTCTATTTCAAGACGAACTTCGTATGAATTTGAATTGTCCAATTTCCTAGACCAATCGTCACCAGATTGACCTCAAAATATGGGCAACATGATAATATGGTGGAAGAAGTCATTTGGTGCGTTTTGAGTGAAATCAAATTCCTAAAACTATGCAATACACAAACCACTCCATTACAGAACGAACTTCGTACGAACCTGAATTATCCAATTTCTTGGTCCAATCGATATCGGTTTGAATCCAAAACTTGGGCAACGTCATAATATGTTGGGAGGAGTGATTTTGTGAGTTTTGAGTGAAATTCAATCTCTAAAGCTACTCAATACGCCAACCACTCAATTACATAACGAAAATCGTACAAACCTAAGTTGTCCAATTTCTTGGACCAATTGAAATCAGATTGAGCCCAAAACATGGGGAACATCGTAAGATGGTGGGAGGAGACATTTGGTGAGTTTTGAGTGAAATCCAATGGCTAAAACTACGCAATACGCCAACCACTCCATTACATAACAAACTTCGTACGAACCTGAATTGTGAAATTTCTTGGACCAATAGATATTGCATTGAGCCCAAAACTTGGGGAACATCATAATACGATGGGAGGAGTCATTTCGTGAGTTTTGAATGAAATCCAATATCTAAAACTATGTAATACACCAGCCACACCATTACATAACGACAATCATACGAACCTGAATTGGCCAATTTCTTGAACCAACTGATGTCGGATTGAGCCCAAAACTTGGGCAACGTCAAAATATGATGGGAGTCGTCATTTGGTGAGTTTTGAGTGAAATCCAATCTACAAAGCTGTGCAATACACCAACCACTCCATTTATAGTACAAACATCATACGAACCTGAATTGTCCAATTTCTTGGACCAATCGATATCGGATTGAGCCCAAAACTTGGGCAACATCATAATATGGTGGGAGGAGTCATTTGGTGAGTTTTGAGTCAAATCCAATCTCTAAAACTATGAAATACATCAACCACTCCACTTTAGAACGAACTTCATACGAACCTAAATTGTCCAATTTCTTGGACCAATCAATATCAGATTTAGCCCAAAACTTGGGCAACATCATAATATGGTGGGTGCAGTCATTTGGTGAGTATAAATCTCTAAAACTATGCAATACATCAACCACTCCATTTTAGAACGAACTTCATACGAACCTAAATTGTCCAATTTCATGGAACAATCCATATTGGACTGAGCCCAAAACGTGGGCAACGTCATAAAATGGTGCGAGTAGTCATTTGGTGAGTTTTGAGTGAAATCAAAATACTAAAACTATGCATTACACCAACCACTCCATTATAGAACGAACTTTGTACAAACCTAAACTGTCCAATCTCTTGGACCAATCGATATCGAATTCAGCCCAAAACTTGAGCAACATCTTAATATGATCGGAGGAGACATTTGGTGAGTTTTGAGTGAAATCCAATCTCTAAAACTATGCAATACATCAAACACTCCATTTTAGAATGAACTTCGTACGAACCTGAATTGTCCAATTTCTTAGACTAATCGATACCGGATTGAGCCAAAAACTTGGATAGCATCATAGTATGGTGGGAGGAGCCATTTGGATAGTTTTGAGTGAAATTCAACAGCTAAAACTGTGCAATACACCAACCACTCCATTTACATTACGAACCTGAATTGTCCAATTTCTTGGACCAATCGATATTGGATTGAGCTCAAAACTTAGGGAATATCATAACAGGATGGGAGGATTCATTTCGTGAGTTTTGAGTGAAATCCAACAGCTAAAACTATGCCACCAACCACGCAATTTACAGTGCGAAATTCGTACAAACCAAAATTGTCCAATTTCTTGAACCAATCAATATCTTATTGAGCCCAAAACTTGGGCAACATAACAATATCATTAAGACTATGCAATACACCAACTACTCCATTTACAGAATGAACATCGTACAAACTTGAATTGTCTAATTTCTTTGACCAATCGATATGAGATTGAGGCCAAAACTGGGGCAACATCATAATATGGTGGGAGGAGTGAATTGGTGAGTTTTGAGTGAAATCCAATCGCTAAAACTATGCAGTACACCAACCACTCCATTAACTGAATGAACTTTGTACGAACTTGAAGAATCCAATTCCTTTGGCCAGTCGAGATCGAATTGAGCCCAAAACTTGGGCAACATCATAATACGGTGGGAGGAGAAATTTAGTGAGTTCTGAGTGAAATCCAATCACTTAAACTCTATAATACACCAACCACTCCTTTCACAGAACGAACTTCGTACGAACATGAATTGTCAAATTTCAGGGACTACCCAATATCGGATTGTGCCCAAAATTTGTGGCAACATCATAATTTGGAGGGAGTAGTCATTTGGTGAGTTTTGAGTGAAAATCAAATGCTAAAACTTTGCGATACACCAACCACCCCATTACAGAATGAATTTCCCACGAACCTGAATTGTCCGACTTTTGGGACTAATAGATGACGGATTGAGCCCAAAACTTGGGCAACATCATAATATCCAATTGCTAAAACTATGCAATACACAAACCGCTCCATTAGTGAACGAACTTCGCACCTAGAGAAATCACTTTCCTATTCTCCAACTCCTTCCTTTGCTTCCATGTCATATGAGAAGAACCTGCGATGCAAAAGTTTGACGTGAAAAAGCAGACTAAAACTAGCTTTAATACAACTGAAAAGGCACACATTCAAACATATGAAGTTGTTCTATCTTATTACTTATATAATAAGTTCAATGCACAAATCATGAAGATTGATATCTCATTAATACTTTCCTATTTTATATATATATATATATATATGGGCAGATCAATGACACTATGTTTTTTACACAAGTGTTTTTTACACAAATTGTAATCAAGTATAACTTTATTTCCCAGCTCATGAAATATCTCACGCACAACCTAATATGGTTGAATCCAATTTCCCCACATCCTAATTAAGCAAGGTGTAGCAGGTTATTATAAATTAAGACATATTTTACTCATCACATCATGGCTTTTCTACTGTAAGACCTCTTCCTAAGAATCTTCCAAAATATAAATATGATTTTGCAGATATTGACACATTCTCTCAAGAAGGAAAACTTTAGCAATACTATCTATTGTTTCACAAAGATACAAAAAAAAAAAAAAAATCTCTTCACTTCCCGGTAATAATAAATACCAACAATTAGTACAGATGATTATGAGAAAAAACCTCCATGATAACAGGTGAACTGGTAAATAGCACCCCTTCATACTGTAATTAAATCTTGATCATTCATAGGGTAAAGGAGTTTTCCCTCATGCTTTAAATTTTGGTAACACTATATCCATTTTGAACTGAACAACGATGCAATTGCAGTTTTCTCAACTAACTATTTACTAGAATATAACCATGCCTCAAGTTTAATAGTGGCACCTCAAAGGTTCCAAATCTTCACTGCACCTTGATACCAATGAGACCATGGATTTCAGAATCCAAATTCAGTTGTTAATGAACCCTAATTAGACAGGACTGTACGTAAATTTAGCAGAATCAAGTTCAAACTCATGAAAGATCCCTCCAACCTTTTGAATTCTAGTGCATCTAACCATGTATGACATATTCCATAACCTCTTGATTAATAGCTCTTATGAAACGTCTTTGGTGCACTCTAACTCTCCAACTAGAGCATCTCGAGTCTAGTCAAATTTTTGATTTGTAGTTTGATTAAACTAAGACTTTATGTCCATCAAATGCCATGATATACTTGCAAATCAAGAATGCAGTCCTGGACATGCAACAGAACTTGATTAAGCGAGAAACTAGCTCCATTTTCACATGGTTAAGAGACTGTTGCCATATAAGCAAACATATACTTCACTCTGTTAAGTGTCAATGCTGATTTCCTGATTCAATGACAATCTCAAATAAGCTCGAAATACAATCCATTCACTTCTAACACATATCCATAATCACAGCAAGGAGAACGTAAGTTCATCAAGAAGTTTGAAACTGATTTCAAGATACAGCTGACAATCTAAAACTGGTGCAATGTACTTTTTGACACTACAGTTTCTTAAGTAATTCAGGTCATCCAAGCCCGAAACTGACCAACATAATCACTATATGCCAATCCTTTACAAACTAGTATGTCTGCGCCATGTAGGACCAACCTAGTTTCATTCATCCTTAAGCCATTCATTACAACTAATTTCTCATATTATGCTGGTTGATTTTACAAGAAGGAAGATGCAAAATAATATCAGTTTAGAATAATTAATTCAAATTTTTTATCAGTTTTCACAATATACTTCATATTATCATTGTATCAGCAAGAATCACAAAATTAAGAGCATAGTAAAACAAACAGAGCTACCAATAGGGTTACAGGTGGTTTTTTCGGTTGATAACCTTCCATTAAGACAACAAAAGAAATTGGATGAATCAGGAATGTGAAAAACAAGAGACAAATACGCATACCCAAAAGCTCAATCTGTTTCAAAATCTTCCTCATGTCCATTTTTTGGATCTCGGTGGCAATTTCTTGGTTATCAGTGTCCATGTTTTGGTCCTTCCTATCCATTTGTCTCGTAGAGGGTCTCCCTTTGTTTCTTCCCTTATGCATTTTTTGGACTTCTTCGAACAATTTGAAGGAACAAAGTACTGCACAATTTTGTAAAACCCAATAACCTGCCAGGGAGAAACACAGCCCTCAGACACCTTCACATTTCGTTTTCTCAACGGAAAACCACAAATTAAAATTAAAATTATATGAAATACCTCATCCACTTTACCAGCCTACAGGATGAAGCACGAATTTGAAATAAATAAATAGAAAAAATAACCTCAACCACTTCCACCAAACGAACCACGGAAGGTGAAGCACAATTTTAAAAAATTTATTAAAAAAAAATGAAAGATGACAGAATGTGATTCCACTCTGTATGTTTTGATCAAAATAGAACAATCAAACATACAGAAAAACAAAACAAAACAAAACAAAACAAAACAAAAAACAAACAAACCCAGGCAACTAATAGGAAGATAAGAAAATCATTAGGAAAGAGAGGGAGTGGAGGGGAACAAAAGTGAATGCCAAAATCACCTACCCAAGAAAAACTTTAAAGTTAAAACCTCTGAAAAGAAAAAATGAAAAGAAGAAGAAGCTTTTGTTGCAATAATATTTGACACACCAGATAACCATACAGAAATAAGTACATATAAAGTACAGAAAGAAAGAGACAACCCTAATCATTTGAAAAGGAATCCGGTCTTGCATCAAGTAGAGGAAGGATTCAATTTAAAAAAAAAAAAATCAAACACCAAAATACCCCTAGGAAGGAACACTTACAATCAATCCAATCTCTCAACAGAAGAGAGTCACGCTGAGCAATACAAATGTGTTTCTCTATGATAAAACGTCACCTTATCTACTCTAGGACAATAAATTAAACTACCCTTCCAGCCTACAAGCTCCTGTTTTGATTTGAATAAAGAAATACAAATAAATAAAGAATTGCAAGAACAACAATCTATTAGGGTGTTAAATACTGAAAAGGGCACTGCAATTTGCACCAACTATTTTCATTACTCAAATATTTTCTTGTTTTCAGAGAGCACAAACATAAGAACTAACAAACGAAAATTCTATTAATGTTCCTATTTTTCTGGATTCAAAACAATAGATATAAGTATACTTCTGCAATACACACCAAAAAAAAAACCAAAAAGAAGAAGAAAAAGAGATGAAATACAGGAACGAGCTTACTTACAATTAGAAGCTGAGCTAGGCTGAGCTGAGCTGAGCTAGAGCTATTCGGAATGCCAAAGAGAAAAGAGATACAAAGATTGAGGTCAGGTCACTGAAGCAGACTTCAATTTTGTTTCAGGAAATTTGGTGTTTTGGGGAAAAAGATGCCCATTATGGCGTTGCTGTAGGAAAAAAATAAAAAAATAAAAAAGCAAACGACGCCGTTTTTAGCAGGGGTGGGTACGGTCCGGTTTGGACCAGTTTTCTTAAAATAATAGAATCTGAATCGAAAATGAAGACCAGTTCGGTTTGGACCGATTTTGTTAAAAATTCATACGTAAATCCAAATCAACCCGGACTTGTCCGGTTTCGATTCGGTTCTTGTGGTTCCGGTTTGGGCCTAGCCCAAAATTTTATTTTATAATGTTTTTACAGACCGGCTCAAAATGTTATTATATTACTGACCTACCCCAAATTTGAACTTCCAACAAGCTTTCAACACATCAAAATGAATCCAACTTCAACAAAATATAAATTACAATATAAATTCAATCCAACTTCAGCAACATATAAATTACAACCCAAATTCAATCCAAATATATATTACAACCCAAATTCAATCCAATTATTAAACAATCCAATTAAACATTTTATAATCCAACTAAACAAAACAAAACACATTATGCAATCCAATTAAACATTATCATGGCAAACAAGCAACTGCACTTCATATACAAAGACCAAGTTCATATATGCAGCAATTAAATTTTGAGTTAATAGAAATATTATACAAAGACCAAGTTCAAATCTAAAATTTGCATTCATGGCAAACAAGCAACTGCACTTCATATAATTTCACTTCACAGGAAATATTTTCAACATATGGAGCCACGACACTGTTTATGTTTTTGCTCCTATTGTTTCTTTCTGGTATGGTATTTTAATATTTATTTAATATTACAATGGGAATGTTTCGATGACAAAGTAATATTTGGTCAATCAAATATTATAAATTCCATTTTGTAGAAGCAAGTCTAAAGTCAAATTTCATATTATTAATTTCATTATACAACCAATTAGTTATTGATTTAGAGATTCTTTCCCCGAAAACACAAGCCAATTAATCAATATGAATCAATTTGATAAATTTCTAGGGCTACTATTTTATTTTAATCAAACCTAAATCAATTTGAAAAGCACCCTAAATCAATTTGAACCACAATCCTGAATCAATTTGAAAAACACCCAGGGCAAACAACAGACAACAACAAAGCCAAGAACCACAAGCCGGATTCAAAATTTACAATCATGTGCTTAACCCTCCTCATCTTTTCTCAGAATCACAAACCAATTCACAAATGATGTGTGATTTGAACAATGCAACTGTCTAGATCACAATATATGAATCAAATTAAAAAAGCCTTCAATTCAATAAAGTTTGTACAGCAGCTAAATAAAATGAAGAGGTGGCTGCGAACTGCTGTGCTAAATCTGCGAATTGCAGACAGATAGAGTTAGCCAGAGATTCGAAGGGGTAAAAGAAAAAAAAAGAACAATCTGACCTGTGACGGCGACGACTGAGAGAGGTGGCGGCTCAGAGAGAAGCAGAGGCTGAGAGAGACACTGGTTGACAGAGGGGCAGTTGAGAGAGAGGTTTGCCTGAAAGGAGGTTTTCCTGAGGGAGCGCTTCGGCGGAGCGACGTGGATACGGGAGAAAGAGAATGACTAAGAGAGGTTTGGCGCAGACAGAGCCTCTGTCATAGAAGTTTTTGCGGTTGAAGGAGAGAGGAACGAAATTGGAGGAGGGAGGAAGAAAGAGAAAACCTAATTGGGTTATAATTTTTAGCAACACTTTCCTTTCTCAAAATGAAAAATCAAGTTTGGTCTTTGAAATAGAGCAGCTTATTCTTATTATTTATTAGGGTGGTCATTCCCACATCGAATCATCCAAAACCCTATTTCAAACCCTAAACCCAGTCCCCTGCCTGAGACATTACTCTCTCTCTGAAGTTCTCAACCCCTCAAAACTTGTTCACTCATTAACAATGGCGAACGAGGATTACAACGACATGAATATGGGGTTTTCTCTCTGCCTCCCTTTTTAAACTGTGGTGGTTTCCGTGTTTTGTGTATATGAATTTGACTGCAGGTATGAAGATGAGCCACCAGAGCCAAAAATTGAAGTGAGCTTTTCTTTTTGTTTTGCTAGTTCGCGTATCTTAATATGAAAGAGAGAGTTTTTGAAGAAGAATAATGGAATAATGGACAGGAAGGTGCAGAGGAGGATGTGGAGAATATTAACAATGATGATCATCCAGGAGACGCCATTGAAGCTGAAGACAAACAGGAGCAAGCACAGGTGGAACGACCTCGGAAAACCTCAAAATTTATTGTTTGTGCAAATAATCTCACGAGAGAATATTCGCTTCTAGATCCTTCAACCTTCGATCTTCCTTCTCTCTCTTCCTCGATTCCTATAAAACAGATTGGAGTAAATAGACCACACCCGGGGGGTGTTGGCCAAAGGCCCTCCGATGCCTAAGTTAGTTCGAGTGTTTGTAGGAAAACAATAGCTAAGCAAAGGGTACGGAGTAGTGTTTATGTAGGGTGTGAACTGGGCGGCCAGAGCCGTGTGTGGTGGCCGGAGCCGTGTGGAGAAAATATGGAGAGTGGAGAGGAAGAAAGAGAGAGCTTCGGGTATTAGGAGTAGGTTTAGATGTACCTTGAATGGTGAATGAAGTCATCTATTTATAGGAGCCTCGGGGCTAGGGTTTCGTAGAGAATATGCTGAGTTTATTCTCTACCCAAATTCGTAGGGATCGAGTCGGACTGAGATAATATCTGATTTAATGATATTATCTCTTTTGATGGAGATAATATCTTAATTAAATGATATCTTCGGAAGGCCACCTTCGGCACCCCATTGACCGAAGCCCCAAAAAAAAAAAAAAAAAAAAAAAAAAAAAAAAAAAAAAAAAAAAAAAAAAAAAAAAAAAAAAAAAAAAAAAAAAAAAAAAAAAAAAAAAAAAAAAAAAAAAAAAAAAAAAAAAAAAAAAAAAAAAAGAGGTGTCTTCTAGTTCCCAACCTTGGGGGACTAGGGGACTACCTTCAGCCCCCGCCACGCCGACACGCTTGGTTGAATTACACAAACTCTTCACAAGTTCCCAAACCATAAGCCACTTCTTGATTGACAACTTAGGGGACTTCGAAGCTCCGAACTGCCAAACCTTCAACACAGGAGACACGTGTCATCATCACAGCAACTTGCACAAAGTCCCACATCGGAACTTTGTGCAAACCTCCTACTTTTACTTCCCTATAAATAGGAACAGTAACCAAGAAATAGGGTAACTTCTCTCTCTCACTATTACTGTTACTTTGCAAAAGTCACTACCCCTAGCTGACTCAGGCATCGGAGAGCCTTCGGCCGGCACCACACCGGTGTCCGAAGCTTAACGACTGCTTCTCCTATCTTTGTCTTCTGCAGGTTAGCCCTCTACTGAATGCTTCTCCTATCTTTGTCTTCTGCAGGTTAGCCATCTACTGAAGGCCCAGACCCTTCTCTTGCTAAGGACAATCCCCTATCTCTAAGTTGACCATCTCCGAAAAAGAGCATCAACAGCAATTGCTTCAACCTTTGAAAGAGTAAAAACCAATTGGCGTCGATCCTGAAACACGAACATGACCAAACACATTTCTAAACCCGCACTAGCTTTCCAGCAGTTAAAAACTGAGCTGTGAAAATTAAGTTTCCAAAAAGGAGGATCAGGGATTTTTCATTTAATGTTATACAAGGTGGTGGGATGGTTCCTTTTTAATCCTTAGATTTTAAGGTAAAGGAGTTATGATGATTCCAAAAGTCCAGTAAAAGTTATTTTGTATGGAGAAAACAATTTGACATCAGGTAATATGGAGGAAAAAAATATACCGGTTTCTTTGAACCCAAATTTGCCAGCAAACAGTCAGTTTTTTTTCACAATCAGGTGAGGTAGACTCTTAACAATATTAATGCCTACAGGAATATTTAGCTTAAGAAAGGGTGAAAGGTGAGAACAGATTTGTTGGGCAAAATGTCACTCCAAACAGAGATGGTTAAAAAGTTCGTCACTTTGATTACAGATGGGAGACATCTGATGTCCATGAAATTGGCTAACTTTTTCTGTAGTATTTAGCCAATTCTGTAGAAACGGCTGGCAACGATCTTAACTTCGGGAGGTACAGCCAATTTTCAAATAGAAAAGGAAAAACAATGAAAGAGAAAAAGCGACTATACAAAATCTTCCCATAATGTATAGTGACACATGTAAACAGTTCATTACCATCATGTTCAAAGTAACATTTTAGATTCAAGGAAATCATGCCAGTCTGGTGCTCAACCAAATGCTGCAATGAGGAAACCCTTATAAATGCTCTCATGAACTTGGCCACGAACGCTGAGAAATAAAATAAAAATCGCCGGTGAGAAACACAATTAGAGATCCATGACCACTTCTTATAATGCACCATTTATGAGCACAAGCCAAAGAGGAAGCTGTAATTCCATAAACTAAATAAAATATGATGACCAGAAAAATAACTTCACACATACTATTATAGATTCATGTGAAGAAAAAAGTGTAAAGACATGACAAGTGTGAGGAAGAAAGGAGAAAGAAAAAGAAAATTGCGAAAAATGATCATGTCGAATCCCAGTACCCATCACGTTCGGAGTGTACGTTAGCCCATATCAAAAAGTCGAAGTAGCCAAAAGTCAAGAAATAATAATCCTCATCATTATTTCACCCAACATCTAGAAACATGAAAGTACCTTCAAGGTGAAATATAGCTTTCTGCCCAAGACGCATCCTACGTTCCTGTAAAATAGAGAAATGAAACTCCAATGTAAAAATATTTACAGTAATCAAATACTGACTTTAATAAACTATTTCTAAGCTGAGCCACAAGCTTATATTCCGTCTGACAACAAAACCTGCTAGTCTGCTACTCATAATGCGTTCATCACATTAACAAGATAAAGCTGATGAAATTTGTCTACTGCCAGATTTCTGATGCGACTCAGTAACCTTATAGTCTCTTTATCCAAATTGCTCAATTGTGCTTCTGATGCGACTCAGGTCAACAACGGCCTGCTGGTCACTCTTTTCATGCAATTAATTCAATCATAAGTTACAAAAGGTGACACTATAAGAGAACAGTATGATCCTGCAAATACATATTCTATTTTATGCTACATGGCACCCATGCATGCTGCCATGAATTTCACAAGGCTTGGCCATCTTTTTGCTTCCAAGATATTCCTTTTTTTACCTCCCACTTTCATGCTTTCTAGATATACAACAGTTTCACATTTGTAGATGAAAGACTGACCAAATCAGGACATCATAGGAGGTTAGACATCAAGTGATGGCAAAATGAGTACGTCTCACAAGATTAATCCAACAAGCATATGTACAGAAGCTATGTCAAATTTGGCTACGTTGCAATATTCTACTTCACGGCCAGAAAGAGAAGCCATAACTATCTACTTAGTCTGCTTGAAGATGAGACATTGAGACTGACAAAGATCTAATGGCAGATTAGCATTCAGTAACACGTTGAAAAGAAGAGAAAGGGTGAGGATGGGTAATACATACATCAAGACATCAAGATACCACAAAGTCAAGGCATGTGGCAACGTAGTTATGTTACGGATAACTGAGAAGTACAAGCATATTGCACTCCAGATGGACAAAAAGAAATTTAATGGCAAGACATAGTCTCCGGATGGACAAGAAACTCATCATAATAATTATACCAAAAGGATTAGCCCTAATTCTTTGATGAAGACACCCAAAAAAGAGGGTAATTTTACTACTTTTTCTACACTATATCCACTTCCTCCATCCTATCATCAAAACCTATTAGTCTTTTTTCAGAAAAATAATCCACATAAGATCCAATATCACAGACCGTCAAAAGAGTAAATGCCTTTTCGCTGCCCCATATCAAAGTAATATTGCAAAACCCACATCACTCGTAGCACATTCAAAACCAAGCCCAATTTTGCGTTGTGAAGTGGATATGTACTACCAGGTTACGAAGAGATCAATAAATGGCTTCTCAATCTATCAAATTGGTTGAAGACACCACAAAAGAAACAGAAAAACAAATACAAGAAACAAGCAACAAACATCACTAGACCACAACTTGCCAATCCAGCATAAAGAAGAAAAAGAAATCTCTCAAAAGTCAAAAGTAACCGATGCCCAAAAAGATAGCCAGACTTTGACTCTATCCCAAGGTGATGACCCGAAGAAATATCTATTTTAAAGACATAGCTACTACCCTACCCAACATTAGAAGATAGACCTGAAATAAGAGCAACTCCACCGGTGAGCTGAGCCCAAGGCTGGAGGGGGGGGAATGACGTTCCAGCGAGGAGCCCAGGCCCGGGTTGGGAGTGGGACCCACGAAGACGGGCTGGCCCTCAGGTCAATTCAGCCCGAGCTCAAGCCCGAAGGTTGATGATGTCATGCGCGACGTCATCGCGCGGGTTTGAATTTTTTTTACTGTGTGTATGAATTTCTTTTACCGTGTATAGATTACTGTGTTAAACGTCGCTAGGTATAATATAACCGACGTGTATATGATTTTGTTTTCTTTAAATTGAGGTTTTTTTTCACGAGTTCTTTCATTTTCAGATTTCAATTAGGGTTCCAACTTCTTCTTGTCATTGGCTCTGTCTTACCTCTTAGGAGATAATTGTTTGGATGTTGATGTGTGTGTGTGTTTATGTATCAGAAAGACACAAACACACACACATCATCAACTTCCAAAAAATTGTCTATCTGAATGCAAATCTGTGGCTGCCGTCATCAAATTTTAGAGGCAATTGTTTGGATGTTGATGTGTGTGTGCGTTTGTGTATATGAAAGACACAAACATACACACATCATCAACTTCTAAAAAATTGTCTATCTGAATGCAAGTCTGTCGCTACCGTCGTCAAATTTTATAGGCAAATTTTTGGATGTTGATGTGTGTGTGCCTTTGTGTATCTCAAAGACACAAAGATACACACATCATCAACGTCTAAAATATTGTCTTTCTCTCACATTGGTGGTCCGATTATGATGAGGAACAAAGTTCCATCTGGTAAGATTTCGTAACTCTTGGGATCTCAGAAAAATCTGATTCTCTCGGTAGTTTTCTATATAAACCGTCGTTGTTATTCTCAATTCTTGTCATTAAGTTGATCAACTGACGTAGGAAACCAAAATCCTATAAATAAATTGGAAAAAAAAAATACTATTAAGACGACGGTTTAGATATAAGGTGAGATGTATAAAGTGAATAAATACAACGGTAATTTTAACTTCACGACGTATCTCTTGGGATCTCAGAAAAATCTGATTCTGTCAGCGGTTTTCTATATAAACCGTCGTGGTTATTCTCAATTCTTGTCATTTATTTATCTTTACCGTCGTTGTACATTTATTTTATACAGCAGTTTTTTGTAATATATCGCCGTGGATTCTTTTGAAATTATACGGCGCTGGATATGAAAACTTGGTCATGTTTATTACGGAGTAAAAACGGCGGCTGTTTCTTTACACCGTCGTCTTTACTTTCTACGTCAATGGATTCATACCTTATGCCGTTGTTTGTGGGCTCGGAGTTTACTCTGAGGAAAACGTTTTTCAATAAGACGTCGTTTTTTAATTAGGTGTGTCATTTTTTAGAAACACCCTTTGGAATCTCTATTTTTTAGGTGTTTAAGTTAATCATACAGTCATCTTTTCAAACACAATGACGGTTTTCCGTTGAACTGTCGTTATTTTTTGGTCGTCTTTTTCACTTTTTGTAGTAGTGAAAGGAAAAGAAGTTATGAATTTGGTTTTTTATTTCATCTTTTTTATATACATCAATGTTACTATATATGTTGACAACATTGTCAAATGTGAATTGGATGGTATTTTATTAAAATACTTTGTTGTCTTTCTGCATTTACTTTTTTAATGTTAGCCAATGGATACTTAAGTTAACATAAGCTATTTTTCAGTTCCTAAAGTGTAACCAAGTCTGAGAACAATGACCAGAATGGCCACGAGAAGTTACTCTTCTGGGGTAACAGAATTGATTGCCTTAGAAAGCACTGCGAATCCTATGAAGGTCTGGGCCACCAGGAGTCTAGCCTCCGGTGTGCTCTTGAAGAGGCCATGTTCCTTCAAAGGTATTTTATGTCATGTTTTGGATTATTAGATTTCTTTTTGTTTTGTACTTTTGTTTTTATTTCTGTTTTTGGAGTTTATGCTATGTGTGGTTGCTGAGAAAAATATGGGAAAACTGAGAGTTGTGGAAATTTGGATCTATTATGACAAGAATTAGTTTAATGGGTTATGAATAGGAATAAGTTCATCATAGTTAGTACAGAACTACTCACCCAACTTTACTGCTGTTGTTTACAGAACCTTTGTAATGCCTTCCATAATGTGTATCAACCCAATACATAATAAGAAAGGGATCCTCCATCGCTCAAACACTGCAAATTCAAAAGAAATGTAAGTTATTTTGTTTTGAACTTCTTTATTGGGTTTCAAGATATATTTTTCTTTTGGCCTGCCGAAGAATTCCACTGCTACTTTTTGCGTTAAATGGCATTAATTCCCTGTTTCAAGTTTGTAATCTCCAAAAAATAATTGGGACGTGATAGGTTTAGATGTGTACTTTTCCCTCCATAGTGATTGTAAATACATATTTATTAATCACAATGCACATAACATACAGTGTGAACTGGCTTCCTTTTACTTGTTAGTTGGGCAGCAAAGTGTTGTTCCATGGACTCTTTGTATGATATGGACCTCATATCAAATACTGTACCAGTAATTTTAGACAATTCAAAACTGTGGTATCATTTGCTAACAACAAGTATGAAGTTGGGAGCTAGAGGAGTTGCTCATGTGGAACGAGTTAGTCATGCTGATCTCAAAGAGAACAGTTATTTCTCAAATCTTTTGCTAATAAACGGAACTGAAAGCCCTCTTTCATGGTAATTTTTTTTTTTCATTTATTGCTGAAAGCTTTAAGATTTAATTTCTTAGCACTGCACTTTGTAATTTCATATCCATATTAAAGCTACTCATAAAAGGTACTATGAACTTCTGACTTCACCTTTGTCTATAGGTTGTGAAAACGTGAAATATGTGCACTGGTTACAAAAGGAACTCTAACTAAGGGAGAGATGCTGTCAGCAAACCTTGTTACTTCTTATCTAATGGCAGTGACTGAAAACTCTTACATGTATTTTTGTTACTGGTATTTTGCTTATAGACAAGTATGGATCACATGTGGGGTTGGAAAATTTGTGATTTATGGAAGTGTTGGATATATATATTTGATGTATGGATATATTTAAATTTATATATGTTTTATCATATGCAATGGAAAACACTACATGATATTGTTCATAACAATCTCAATTTTGCACAAAGAACAAAAGTTAAAAAATTAAAATAACAACAGCACTCATAAGAAAATTGATGCTAAAACTATGCAATACACCAACCACTCCATTTACAGCACGACCTTTGTACGAATTTCAAGTGTCGAATTGCATAAACCTAGTGAATTCGGATCGAGCCCAAAACTTGGGGAACAACATAATATGGTGGGAGGAGTCATTTGGTGAGTCTTGAGTGAAATCTAGTCGCTAAAACCATGCAATACACCAAACACACCATTTACAGTACGAACTTGAAGTATCGAATTTTATTGACCTATTGACTTCGGATCGAGCCCAAAACTTGGGCAACATCATAATATGGTGGGAGGGGTCATTTGGAGAGTTTTGAGTGAAATCCAATGGCTAAAACTATGCAATACACCAACCATTTCATTTACAAACGAACTTCGTATGAACTTTCAGTGTCCAATTTCGTTGACCTTCTAAATTCGAATCGAGCCCAAAACTTGGGGAACAACATAATATGGCGGAATGAGTCATTTAGTGAGTTTTGAGTGAAATCCAATCGCTAAAACTATGAAATATAGCAACCACTCCATTTATAGTACGAACTTCGTACGAACTTGAAGTGTCGAATTTCATTGACCTGTTGACTTCGGATCGAGCCCAAAACTTGGGCAACATCATAATACGGCGGGAGGAGTCATTTGTGAGTTTTGAGTGAAATCCAATCACTAAAACTATGGAATACAACAACCACTCCATCTATAGTATGAACCTCGTACGAACTTGAAGTGTCGAATTTCATTAACCTACTGAATTCAGATCGAGCCCAAAACTTGGGTAACACCATAATATGGTGTTGAGTGAAATCCAATTGCTAAAACTATGCAATACACCAACCACACCATTTACAGTACGAACTTCATACGAACTTGAAGTGTCTAATTTCGTTGACTTTGTGAATTCGAATCGAGCTCAAAACTTGTACAACATCATAATATGGCGGGATGAGTCATTTGTTGTGTTTTGAGTGAAATCCAATGCTAAAACTATGCAATACACCAACCATTCCAGTTACGAATGAAGTTCGTACGAACTTGTAGTGTGCAATTTCCTCAACCTATTGATTTTAGATCGACTCCACAACTTGGGTAATATCATAATATGGCGGGATAAGTCATTTGGTGAGTTTTGAGTGAAATCAAATCGCAAAAACTATGTAATAGATCAACCACTCCATTTACGAACGAATTTCGTACAACCTTGAAGTGTCCAATTTCTATGACCTATTGATTTCGGATCAAGCCCAAAACTTGGGCAACATCATAATATGGCGGGAGGAGTCATTTGCTGAGTTTTGATTGAAATCCAATCGCTAAAACTATCCAATACACCAACCAACCCATTTACGAATGAACTTCGTACTCAGTTGCAATGTCCAATTTCTTTGTCCTATTGATTTCGGATCCTCTCCAAAACTTGGCCAACATGGTAATATTGTGGGAGTAGTCATTTGGTGTGTTTTGAGCGAAATCCAATAGCTAAAATTATGCAGTACACCAACCAATCCATTTACAGTATGAACTTGAAGTGTCAAATTGCATTGACCTAGTGAATTTGGATTGACCCCAAAACTTTGGGAACAACATAATATGGTGGGAGGAGTTATTTAGTGAGTGTTGAACGAAATCCAGTTGCTAAAACCACTCCATTTACAGACGAATTTCGTACGACCTTTAAGTGTCCAATTTCTATGACCCATTGATTTCAGATTGAGCCCAAAACTTGGGCAACAACATAATATGACAGAAGGAGTCATTTGGTGAGTTTTGAGCGAAATCCAAACGCTAAAACTATGCAATACACCAACCACTCCATTTACAAACGAATTTCGTATGACCTTTAAGTGTCCAATTTCGATGACCCATTGATTTCAGATCGAGCCCAACAACATAATATGGCTGGAGGAGTCATTTGGTGAGTTTTGAGCAAAATCCAAACGCTAAAACTATGCAATACACCAACCACTCCATTTACAAACGAACTTCGTACGAACTTTCAGTGTCCAATTTCGTTGACCTTGTGAATTCGGATCGAGCCCAAAACTTGAGGAACATCATAACATGGCGAGAGGAGTCATTTAGTGAGTTTTGAGTGAAATCCATTTGCTAAAACTATGTAATACAGCAACCACTCCATTTACAGTACGAACTTCGTACGAACTTGAATTGTTGAATTTCATTGACCCATTGACTTTGAATTGAGCCCAAAACTTGGGCAACATCATAATATGGCGGGAGGAATCATTTAGTGAGTTTTGAGTGAAATCTAATTGCTAAAACTATGCAATACACCAACCACTCCATTCACGAACGAATTTCAAATGAACTTGAAGACTCAAATTTCTTTGACCTATTGATTTCGAATCGAGCCCAAAACTTGGTAACATCTTAATATGGCAGGATGAGTCATTTGGTGAGTTTCGAGTGAAATCCAATTGCTAAAACTATGCAATACACCAACCACTCTATTTACGAATGAGTTTCATACGAACTTGAAGTGTCCAATTTCTTCGACCTATTGATTTCGGATCAACTCCAAAATTTGGGCAACATGGTAATATTGTGGTAGGAGTCATTTGGTGTGTTTTGAGTGAAATCCAATCACTAGAACTACGCAATACACTAACCACTCCATTTACGAACGAACTTCGTACGAACTTGAAGTGTCCAATTTTCTTTGACCTATTGATTTCGGATCGACTCCAAAACTTGGGCAACATCATAATCTATGCAATACACCAACCACTCCATTTAGGAACGAACTTCGTACGAACTTGAAGTGTCCAATTTTCTTTGACCTATTGATTTCGGAACAAGCCCAAAACTTGAGCAACATGATAATGTGGCGAGAGGAATCATTTGGTGAGTTTTGACTGTAAACCAATCGCTATAATTGTGGAATACACCAACCACTCCATTTAGGAACGAACTTCGTACGAACTTGAAGTGTTCAATTTTGTTCACTTATTGATTTCGGATCGACTCCAAAACTTGGGCAACATTGAAATATTGTGGGAGGAATCATTTGGTGTGCCTTGAGTGAAATCCAATCGCTAAAACTATGCAACACACCAAACACTCCAATTACAGTACGAACTTCGTACGAACTTGAAGTGTCGAATTTGATTGACCTATTGAATTCGGATCGAGCCCAAAACTTGAGCAACATCACAACATGGTGGGAGGAGCCATTTGGTGGGTTTTGAGTGAAATCTAATTGCTAAAACTATGCAACACACCAATCTCTCCATTTACGGAACGACCTTCGTTTGAACTTGAAGTGTCCAATTTCTTGACCTATTGAATTTGAATCAAGCCCAAAATTGGGCAACATCGTAATATGACGGGAGGAGTCGTTTGGTGAGTTTTGAGTGAAATCCAATCGCTAAAACTATGCAATACTCCAACCATTCCAGTTAAAAATGAACTTCGTACGAACTTGGGCAACATCATAATATTCTGGGAGGAGTCATTTGGCGTGTTTTGAGTGAAATTCAATCGCTAAAACTATGCAATACACCAACCAATCCATTTACAGTATGAACTTCATACAAACTTGAAGTGTCGAATTGCATTGACCTAGTGAATTTGGATCGAGCTCAAAACTTAGGGAACATCATAACATGGCGGGAGGAATCATTTGGTGAATTTTGAGTGAAATCCAGTTGCTAAAACTATGAGATATACCAACCACTCCATTTACAAACGAACTTCGTATGAACTTTAAGCGTCCAATTTCTTTGACCTATTGATTTCGGATGAAGCCAAAAACTTGGGCAACATCATAATATGGCGGGAGGAGCCAATTCGTGGGTTTTGTGTGAAATCCAATCGCTAAAACTATGCAATACACCAACCACTGCATTTATGAACGAATTTCGTACGAACTTGAAGTGTCCAACTTCCTTCACCTATTGATTTTGGATCGAGCCCTAAACTTGGGCAACAACATAATATGGCGGGAGAAGTCATGTGGTGAGTTTTGAGCGAAATCTCATCGCAAAAACTATGCAATACACTAACCACTCCATTTACAAACGAATTTCGTACGAACTTAAAGTGTCCAATTTGTTTGACCTATTGATTTCGAATCGAGGGCAAAACTTGGGCAACATCATAATATGGCTGGATGAGTCATTTGGTGAGTTTTGAGTGAAATCCAATCATTAAAACTATGCAATACAAAAGCCACTCCATTTACGAACGAACTTCGTAACTTGAAGTGTCAAATTTCTTCGCCAACATCGTAATATGGCCGGAGGAATCATTTGGAAAGTTTTGAATGAAATTCAATCACTAAACCAATGCAATACACCGACCCTTCATGTTACAATACGAACTTCATACGAAGTTGAAGTGTCGAATTTCATTGACCTATTGACTTTGGATCGATCCCAAAACTTCAGCAACATCGTCTTATTATTGTGGGAGGAGTCATTTGGTGTGTTTTGAGTAAAATTCAATTGCTAAAACTATGTAATACACCAATCACTCCATTTACAGTATGAACTTCATACGAACTTGAAGTGTCGAATTTCATTCACCTATTAAATTCGAATCGAGCCCAAAACTTGGACAACTTCGTAATACGGTGGGAGGAGTCATGTGGTGAGTGTTGAGTGAAATCCAATCGCTAAAAGTATGCAATACCAACCAATCCATTTCCAGTACGAAATTCGTACGACCCTGAAGTGTCGAATTGCATTGACCTAGTGAATTCAGATCGAGCTCAAAACTTGGGGAACATCATAATACGGCGGGAGGAGTCATTTGGCGAGTTTTTAGTGAAATCAAATTGCTAAAACTATGGAATACACTAACCACTCTATTTACTGTACGAACTTCGTACGAACTAGAAGTGTCGAATTTCATTGACCTATTGACTTCGAATTGAGCCCAAAACTTGGGCAACATCATAATATGGTGGGAGGTATCATTTGGTGAGTTTTGAGTGAAATCCAATCGCTAAAACTATGCAATACACCAACCACTCCATTTTTACGAACGAATTTCGTACGAACTTGAAGTGTCCAATTTCTTTGACCTATTGATTTCGGATCAACTCCAAAACTTGGGCTATATCTTAATATGGCCGTAGGAGTCATTTGGGGAGTTCGGAGTGAAATTCAATCCCTAAAACTATGCAATATACCAACCACACCATTTACTAATGAACTTCATACGAACTTGATGTGTCCAATTTCTTTGACCTATTGATTTTGGGTCGACTTCAATCATAATATGGCGGTAGGAGTCATTTGGAGAGTTTTGAGTGAAAGACAATCGCTATTACTATGCAATACACCAACCACTTCATTTAATAACGAACTTCGTACGAACTTGATGTATCCAATTTCATTGACCTATTGATTTCAGATCAACTCCAAACCTTGGGCAACAGCGTAATATTCTGGGAGGAGTCATTTGGTGTATTTTCAGTGAAATCAAATAGCTAAAATTATGCAATACACCAACCACTCCATTTACGAACGGCTTTTGTAAGAACTTGAAGTGTCCAATTTCTATGACCTATTGAGTTCAGATCGATCCCAAAACTTGGGCAACATCATAATATGGCGAGAGGAGTCATTTGGTGACTGTTTAGTGAAATCCAATCGCTACACACCAAACACTCCATTTACAAACAAAATTCGTATGAACTTGAAGTGTCCAATTTCTTTGACGTATTGATTTCAGATCGAGGCCAAAACTTGGGCAACATCATAATATGGTGGGAGTAGTCATTTCGTGAGTTTTGAGTGAAATCCAATTGCGAAAATTATGCAATACACGAACCCTTCCGTTTACGAACGAACTTCGTAAGAGCTTGAAGTCTCCAATTTCTTTGACCAATTGATTTTGGATCGAGCCCAAAACTTGGGCAACATCATAATATGGTGGGATGAGTCATTTGGTGAGTTTTGAGTGAAATCTAATTGCTAGAACTACGCAATACACCAACTACTCCATTTACGAATGAAATTCGTATGACCTTGAAGTGTTCAATTTCTTTGACCTATTGAGTTCGAATCGACTCCAAAATTTGGGTGACATCGTAATATGGTGCAAGGATTAATTTGGTGTGAGTTGAGTGAAATCCAATCGCTAAAACTGTACAATACACTAGCTACACCACTTACTAACGAACTTCGTACGAACTTGAAGTGTCCAATTTCGTTGACCTAGTGAATTCGGATCAAGCCCAAAACTTGGGCAACATCATAAAATGGTGGGAGGATCATTTGGTGAATTTTGAGTGAAATCCAATTGCTAAAACTATCCAATACACCAACCACTCCATTTACGAACAAATTTCGTATGAATTTGAAATGTATAATTGCTTTGAACTATTTATTTTGAATCAACTCCAAAACTTAACAAACATCGTAATATGGTGGAGGAGTCATTTGGTGTGTTTTGAGTGAAATCGAAATGGTGAAACTATGCAATACATCATCCACTCCATTTATAGTACGAACTTGAAGTGTCCAATTTCATTAACCTATTGAATTCAGATTGAGCCCCAAAACTTGGGCAACATCATAATATCATGGGAGGAGTCATTTGTTGAGTTTTGAGTGAAATCCAATCGCTAAAACTATGCAATACACCAACCACTCCATTTACGACCGAACTTTCGTACGAACTTGAAGTATCCAATTCCTTTGACCTATTGATTTCGGATCGAACCCAAAACTTAGGCAACATCATAATATGGTGGGAGGAGTCATTTGGTGAGTTATGAGTGAAATCTAGTTGCTAAAACTATGCAATACACCAACTACTCCATTAACGAACGAACTTCGTATGAACTTGAAGTGTCCATTTTCGTTGACCTAGTGAATTCGGATCGAACACAAAACTTGGGCAACATCATAATATGATGGGAGGAGTCGTTTGGTGAGTTTTGAGTGAAATGCAATTGCTAAGACTTTGCAATACACCAACCACTCCATTTACGAACAAACTTCGTAAGAACTTGAAGTCTCCAATGTCTTTCTCCTATTGATTTCGAATCGAGCCAAAAACTTGGGTAACATCATAATATGGTGGGTGGAGTCATTTGGTGAGTTTTGAGTGAAATCCAATTGCTAAAACTATGCAATACACCAACCACTCCATCTACGAACGAACTTCGTACGAACTTAAAGTATCCAATTTCTTTGACCTATAGATTTTGGATCGAGCCCAAAACTTAGGCAACATCATAATATGGTGGGAGGAGTCAGTTAGTGAGTTTTAAGTGAAATCTAATTGCTGAAACTATGCAATACACCAACTACTCCATTTACGAACAAACTTCTTGTGAACTTGAAGTGTCCAATTTCGTTGACCTAGTGAATTCCGATCGAACACAAAACTTGGGCAACATCATAATTTGGTGGGAGGAGTCATTTGGTGAGTTTTGAGTGAAATGGAATTGCTAAGACTATGCAATACACCAACCAGTCTATTTACGAACGAACTTCGTAAGAACTTGAAGTCTCCAATTTCTTTGACCTATTGATTTCAAATCGAGCCCAAAAACTTGGGCAACATCATAATATGGTGGGTGGACAAACACAAATGGGTACTTAGCACGTCCAACAATAACACTGAGCCGACCAAAGGTTAGCCCATTATTCAAAATAGATTACATGCATTACAAAGACAATGGTTTAAAGAAAAAGAAGAAAAAACTTAGGCTTCTCTGCTGCCTCTGGTCTGATTCGAAATGATCACCATTACCTCGCCGATCAGCTCTCCCCCTTGAATGGTCTGCTCCTTCCCTGCGCAGTTGGATCCCCTTCTCGCGAGGTCACTACTTCACCCTGGGTACTTGGGTCTTCATAGTGGCCTGCATTCAAAAAACTAATGAGAAACAAAAAAATACCATAACCATCAAAGGATAAGGAAGCACCAGAGTGCCAGAGTATTTTACCTTCATCTCATTAAGGTCATACCGCTATGCCCCATCTCCTTGGTGAATAGCCCCTCCACAACCTCAACCTTTAGGACCCGCCTGATCGCCTCCTAGTATGAGCTGAGCACTACCTCCCCGTCCACCCAAGGCTTCAGTGGACCACTCACAGGGTCCACACTCATCCTCCTACCAGCCTCTTGCGCGGATGAGCTCACCTGCCTCCTCCCGCTCTCCCTCATCGGCTCTTCTTCTACTCTTCTCTTCCATGTGTCCTAGGGCCGCTGCTCATCAGCTCGCCTCTTCTGCGCTCCCCGAGCAGGAGTTGTAGCCATACTAGTCTCCTGGCTCCGAGCCATCGACATATGGGAGAGGCCCCTACCTGAGCTGACTGCGAACTCCTAGCCGACCCACCAACATCTTCATTAGCTTGGCCTATATGTTTGGGTCATTTCAACTCGACCTCATCACTGTACAAACACAACACAGTTAAAGGCTGATCACGTTGACTACACTTATTACAATATCGCAATAGCTCACCTGCAGAGTTGATCAAACCTTCACTTGCAAGTAGTCTATCTATGGCTCTCTCGGTACTAAGCAAGGCAAGCACCTGGTTCACTTGTTCCTACTCGGTAGCGAATAGCTCGACTCGGTCGAACTCAACTGCAATAATCACGAGACATGTTAGATCCCAAAGTAACGCATTACTATACGCAGGACAACACCCACCCAAAAAAAAAAAAAAAAGATATATATACATATGTATACATGTGTATTAGCAAAAGAAGGCTCAATTGACTAATCTTGCACATCAACCTGACCTGGCATTCTAAAGCACCTTTGTATCCTAGAACACCTCAGCTCTACCCCCTCGGCAAATTCTCACACACTCGACGCATAGAACCAATGCGGTCTCCATGTTTTTTGAGACGAGGGATTACTTTCAATTATCTTCCCCACCGCACTCTGAAGGTAGCAGAAGCCGACCTGGTACAGACTCATCTTCAACAAAAAGCAGTGCAACATCTGGTTTATGGTCGGCTCTGACTTGTGTACTCACCTCCACAACGCTTGGACACTTACCATGGTCCTGTACACGTTTGGATTCATCTGGTGGGGGACTACACCAAGCCGACTCATCCACTCTTGCAAAAAGGGAGATAAGGGTAGCTAAACCCCCTACTTCAGCATGTCTACACACAAGGTCACCCATCCTAGGAGGGGCGTGCTTGGCTTCTCATCTTCAGTCGGTGCTCTAAGTCTAACACTGGTCGGTATAGCATACTCTGCCCTCAATCGATCTAACTTTTGTTGTGTCTTGGTCCTCGGGTGTTCATCGGTTGACCATCCTCCCTCTGCTAGTTCCATCTTTACATTTGATTCGATCACCCCACCCAAGCTTGGGACTACCCTTATGCCTATATTTCTGGCCTCCAACTGATCTTCCCCTTCTCCTTGCTCTGCAACTATCACGCCTCCATAATCTCCCCGGTCACTACCCTCACCACTCTGGTCGGTACCCTCTGTTTCCTCAAATCTTACCCTCTCTCTAGCACCTCAGTACTCAAAGTTCCCCCTAAGACCAATGGGCATATCGTCGCCCATCTGCTCGGCTGCCTCATACATCTCTCCCACCACCTCTTTATCCCCCTCATCATCTCTAAAAACGCGACCCACTACTCACCATATCTTGCAAGTCAGACATGTTTGATCGGCTCAACATGTGTTACACCACTTCCAAAACACACTTCAAACACAACTAAGGGAGGAAGGGGCGAAGTTCACAAATCAAAATATACGAAAATAAGAAAAATTGACGAGCACACACACCAAAACCCAGAAAACACGAGGCAACTCAAACATTCAAGCCTTATGATTCTGGGCAAGCAAAAGGAAAAGGAAGGAAAGAAGGAAGAGGAAGGAACTTACAAGAAACTAACTCGGAAACTGGGGCTCCTCCTTGCAACAGTGGTGCACCAAAGGAATCGCTCGAAATTCTGCTATTTAAAAAAAAAACAAAAAACAAGCTCTCCAACAGGTTTAATGGCGAAACGAAAATGTTCAAAACTGTTGGCTGCTCCGAGCTTTTTATATGATGACGACCATGAAATCTCCACCGTTCACGTATTGGCTACACCCTCTAGGATGATCACACGTGGCCGCACCACAGCAGCCATCAGATGAAGCAACAAAGCACACCTCGATGCGACCTTTCAGCAGGTCTCATGTCAGACGCCATTTAATGCATCCCTGCTCAACCAATCAACTACGACCATGTCACACCTACTCGAGTACCCCCAATTTCAAAACCTAGCGCCACAAAATATTCCCCAAGGAGCTCTACTCAGCTGGGGACTTGGGGCCTACCCGATCTGACCTGTGCCAATCATGCCATTTGAAAAAGGCTCAGCTCACTCAAAATGCAAACTACCTAACAAACTCCCCACCCAAGATCGGCTCATTTAGTTAAGAGTTTGGGGGCTACTGTTAATGGCTCATACCATCACTGTGAGCCGAGCCTATTAGAGAACGCTACGTAGCGGTAGTTGGGCTGGGTTACCTTTAATACCCACCCGATCATACTTGGTACCCTCAGAATAAAAGGCCTCCCAGCCAAGATCTAATGGGATAAAGGTTGAATCAGAGCTCGGGCATTTGAACACTGACCCGACCACTCTAGTGTTGTGTTCAACCAAAGGTCCATTAATGATCCACATGCATGATTAGACCCTTGTCGGGTCAAACACTCCACCCCTTTGGTAAGACAGCCTGGCAAGTGAGATAGATCAATTAATGTACATCCCACCAAGACCAAGTGTCGCCTTACCCCTTGATTCCCGAGTGAACAGACTGGTGAGGGAGAGGAGGGATCATTTAATATACCTCACATTCAAAGCCACATGTCACTCCGTCACACATTCCCTGCCAGATAGTATGGTGATCAGAAATAGGTCATTGAATGTGGTCTAGTCCTACCAGGGGAAAGGAAGATAAATATATCCTCCTTAAGTATCTTTGTCTTTCCTTCTCCCCCTATAAATACCGCTCACCTACCTCTTGACAAAGGTAATAAATATTCTCATCGTGCAAACCCTACATCCATTCTCTCCACCTTACAACCACTTCTAACTTAACCATCGGAGGGAGTTCAACTGGGACCAACCCCAATTCGCTCCTATTCTGATAGCTGTTCAAATTGTGCAGGTCTTCTCAACTCGAAAGATCTGGTATAGGCCTTGACCTCAATCCGAGTCCATGTTGTACATTATACGAGAAGGATATGCGGTTTACAAGTAATATTTGAGAGAAATCAAAGTGTGATTTTCCTTTTTCATAAGCTCTTATTTATAAGGAACCAGGTGACTAGAGATAGACTCACAAGCCTCGTAGTAATACATGGACTACGACTCGCAGATATATCACGTAAGATAAATACATGATATTTACAAGGGCATCTACAATAATATTTACAATATACATGTATGTATATAGTTACAGGATGATACAATCGCGGACACGCTGTCTACAACGACGCCTCTTGCCATTGGTCCTGTGTTCCTTAGAATCCATGCTACTTTGTCCGCTCTTGATACTTCGACTTCGACTTCGACTTCTGCTTTTTCTGTAATAATAAGTAGACACATAAAAAAAGACTATAAGCTTCACTTCACTAATGTCTCTGAATAGAATTAAATACCTTTACCTTCACGAACGCTTAATACATAATTAATTAAGGGTCCGTTTCACAATCATTTTAATTTTAGTTTTTAGTTTTTAGTTTTTAGTTTTCATTTTTTTGTGCTAGAATGCAGAGGAAAATGAAAGTGAGAATGGGAGTGATTGTGAAATTGAGAGAAAATATGTAAGGTAAGGATGGGAGGAAGAAGTAACAAAAGTGAAAACAATTTTAAATAGATTTCAGTTTTTAGTTTTAGTTTTCAATTTTGTTACTCCTCCTTCATATCCTCGCCTATCATCTTCTCACTTCCATTCTCCCTCTTGTTCCTCCATACTTTAGCACAAAAAATGAAAGCTAAAAACAAAAATTGAAATCGTTATCAAACGGACCTAAAGATGTTATTCATTACCAACAAGAAGACCATCCTTTATGCATGAAGCATGCATGCATGCATCTTCTAATACCAAAAGCATTTCTTTTACGCTCTTGGTTGGTTGGTAGCTTTAACTCGTAATTGAAACGAAACAAGGTCGTGGTATAAAAATGGTAGGTCATGTCAAATATTTCAGAATTTCTTTAGGGCAACTAATTTTCTTGGTCTGTATTCTCTTAGGAATATTTAAAAGCTATTTTCCTAATCACAACTTGTCTGTCGCTTAACTGATACCGTCTACAAAATTAAAAAAATTAAAAATGTTTTTTTTATTATACAACACTTATCTTTTTTCTTTTTGGAAGCAAGCGATATTGTTTTCATTTCAATATACCTTCTTTTGGTATGATGGCTTGCTTGGCTGGCTCACTTGTAGTTTAGTAGGTAGCTAAATAAACAAAATCCAGCAAGCACAAGAGAAAAATACTCCTCAAAAAGAATCAGCAGCAAAAACATCAAACGCATCAGCAAGTGATTCTTTGATCCTTCCCCAAGCGCAATCGGATATGCCTCACGCCCAAATTCATGCAAGTTATTTACAATCACAGTATACAAGCGCCACACAAAAGAAAACTTCATAGCGAGAAAAGAAACCCCCCCAAAAAATTAATTTTTTATAATTTTTTTCAAAAACAAAAACAAAACCTTTTTCCCTTTAAAAAAACTATTCCTAGATTCCAAATTGCCTTTAAAGAAATTACCGGACTTTCGAATATTTTCGTACGTAGGGTCTCCATCTTCAATGGGTGAAAGCATCCCCACCACTATAAAGATATTCCTATTTTTAGCTTTTAATTTTCAGTCAAAGATAACGAAGAAAAAAGAGAGGAACCGAAAGAGAGATGATAAGAGGTCAGCAACAGACGAGATAAAATATATGAAATTCACTTCCGTTTTGCCATCTTTACCCCTCACTTCTTCCACATATCTCCCTTTCTTCTTTAATTAAAAGATAAAAGAATTATCAATAGATAAATAAAACAAGGTTGTAAAACAGACCTTAAACTTTGTGTTTCCGCATTTTTTTTTATCCAGAAAAATAAAACATTTACCTTAAGACTGCAGATAGACTTTAAAAATGTTCCTAAAAAATGTCGCTTCGATCTCAGATACAAAAACCCTTACTCTCCCCCATCCTTTCAATAGGCCTTGAAAGAAAGCAGTAAAGCATACGACAGGAAATACAATCAACGAAACATAAAACACAATTTCATACCATAAATGGAGTAACTGGTTAAGTTTCATCAGAAGAAGTAGGTTCACATTTCATTTCCGTTTATACTTTCTTCCATCCAAGTCTAGCATTTAGTATACTGAATCACATACGGTGAACTCAAACTCATCCACCTGTGCATTTCAGACTCCAAGACTGGCGTACGAAATAGTATTCCCATAAAACATGATAAACAGAAAAGAAAACAGCAAGGGCGCACAAACAACTAGTCTATCGCATCATCTTCACAACCCAAAAAACACATAAACCACACTGCACAATGTAGCCTTATAATATGGTTCAAATCATCAAGATTTGTCTATAAGCCGCGCGCTAAGGCAAGACTATGGCTTTAAAAGGCGTCGTGTTACGAATACAAACGTCATCCTCCAGCAACTTCTGTATCAACAGGAGAGAGAGAGCGAGAGAGAGAGAGAGAGAGAGTAATACGGGGAACTTCGCATACAAACACATTAGGTCCCTTTAGCAGGTCATCTTGAGGGAAAAATATAACGGGCAATGAAACTGATGGCCAATTCAAATGTGTACCATGGTTTTTAAACAGGAATATTTGAAATGAAAGCTATCAATTCAAATTTCATACTTTCAAACAGAAACAAATGAGCACAAACGCATGACAAGATCATACTAACCCGAGATACTAAAACTTGCAATATTAACAATGATACTCACCCATAAGCAGAAACATCAGATTCACCCAATTGTTCTAGGTCATTGATACCAAAAAGAAGAATGAACAGACCAATGAAAAGTAAGGGACACTACCAAAGAGGAACTATTAAGAGACAGCAAACAAGTAGATACTAGAGGAACAGTACCACAAATAATGCATACAAGAAAAGAGACAATGAACCAACCAAAAGCTAGCAATACCAAATGAAGATGTCCTAAGGGGATACGGAAATCTCTTTAAACTTATCTGCCCAGTCCCTTTTACGTTTTTATATCAAATTTTTGATTTTGGTCAATTGATCCTCACTTGGCCATCATGACTTTGACGAACTCCTCGTAGTTGATCTGCCCATCACCATCCACATCAGCCTCACGAATCATCTCATCCACTTCCTCATCTGTCAGCTTCTCACCAAGATTTGTCATAACATGACGAAGCTCAGCAGCAGAAATGAAGCCATTCTGGTCCTTATCAAACACCCGGAAGGCTTCCTTGAGCTCCTCCTCAGAATCAGTGTCCTTCATCTTCCTGGCCATCAGGTTAAGAAACTCAGGGAAATCAATGGTTCCATTCCCATCAGCATCAACCTCATTGATCATATCCTGAAGCTCAGCTTCAGTTGGGTTCTGACCAAGTGAGCGCATGACAGTCCCAAGCTCCTTGGTAGTG
Source organism: Prunus mume (assembly GCF_000346735.1). The sequence goes on from NC_024128.1 coordinate 19,777,358, forward strand.
ATGCAACCTACATCAAAATTTAAAGAAACGTTTAAGCAGAATACAGCTAAGAAATTGGTGGGTGGGGAATAGTAACCAGGCTACTAACAAATGAACCACTTGTTTCCCTAAAATTCATTCTAATATATTATTAAAGTTATTATTGTTGAGAGAAACACCACTAAACTGGAAGGAAAAATACACACACATACACGAACTATCCCATTTCAACAACCCTTCCACACACCACAATTTCAATACTGAAAACAACATATAAGTAGAAGGCAAAAAATTAAAGGCAAAACAATGATCCAGATCCTGGTATTTCTAAAACAAATATCACAATAACAGTCAGGAAAGAATAGAGCAAACGACAAAATAAATTCACAATTGCCCATTCCAAAAGAAGAGAAACGAATGGATTAGCCAAAAAAATCAATAATATGACCAAGATGCTTTCCAACAACTGACTCTTAACTAGAAAAAATACTCCAGGACTGTTAAAGATCTGTAAAATCTAGAAAAGGATGCCACATGACCCTTAAATATTGTAAAAACTAGAAAAGGATGTCATATGATGTTATGAGAATGCAAGCACTAATATAGTACTTCCAGATTTCACAAAAACCCTAAGTATGAACCGATAGTCAAACAATGTAGACTTGTAGAGCAATCTACACTGATTTCTAAAACAGAAAAGTTACTGAAAACAAAGAAAAGGTTATTTTCTGTAAATTGTGAACTGATACCAAAATTTGTTCAAAAATATATTCACAGATTGCTTCGAACCACACATGAAGCAGTGCCATAACACCAAAAAACTATCAAACAATGCATCCTTTGGTGATATCTATTCTTAAACGACAGCAACATACAGCATATCTCTTATGAAATTATCTCTTTATTTTCTCACGTATAGCATATAACATTGTGGTGTTGATTCCAATACCATAAAATTATTTCTGCAACTCCAAAGCCATAAAAGATATCTTAAATCAAAACCCCAGTTTTTCCCAAATAGAATAAATTATCCAAACAAGGGCGGAAACATGGTTCGAATAAAGAATGAGACTGCATAAGCCATCTACATATCAAATTCAACCCAGAATAGTCCCGACCATGCTGGAAGATTAAATCTAACAAAATGACCTTGTCCTAGCGATCAAAACATGCTCCTAGCATAAAACAATTCAATCGCTGACAAACCCTTCATCAACCGCAAATTTTTACAAGCGAAAAACATTAGATCCAAACATGACAGATTAATTAAGCATCATAAGTACAGAGAACAAAAACGAAAACAAAAATTCTTATGGAAGAGAGACAAAAAGAGGGATCTGAGAAAAGAGACCATCGCCGTCCTTGTCGAAGAGGCTGAAAGCCTCCTTGAACTCTGAGATCTGGTCGTCGGTGAGCTGATCGGCCATTGTTGAGCGTTTGGCTTGCGAGAAAATCACAAAGAAAGTGTCCAAAGGAAAAACAGAGGAAAATAAAATGTGTCCCCAATGTGGAAAAATGTGAGAGACGGGTACGCTTTATATATCAAAAGGAAGAGTGGTGGTCCAGCGGCATCTAATTCTCTCTCATCCGCACGTATTCCTTTTCTTTGAACCTATAATTTGCTTTGCTCTATTAATTAAAACTAAAAACTAAACAAAACAAAAATATCAGGCACGTGTGCAACGTAAGAGTGCATACAGAACACTATGAAGAAGAAAAAAAGGTAATGAAGGTGAATATTGGCTAAACAGTTTTTTACTATATAGATACTGAGTTATCGGTACACAGTGAACATAATTTTTCTGGCTCAATTTAAAACATAAAATTGAACTTTAGACTTTCCACATGGGATCCAGATCCTCTGCTATGATTTTCTTTGCCATGATCTACTTGACTTTCGTCCTATAAATGTCACCTCGTTAAAATTTAATCTAAATGATTTAAACTGAACATATCATCCTTTAAAACAAAACCCCAATTTACTCCTAATTAAGAATTGAAAAAAAAAACCCTAACTTAGGGCCAGTTTGATATTGATGTGCTATGAAAATAATCGCTGTCAAATTTACTGTGAAAGAAAATAGTTTCGCGTTTGGTAAACTTTTTCTCAAAAGGTTGTTTGTGCAATAATCAATTTTAGAGTGTTTGATAATACATATCCTTCTGCATGACTATGTGTAGGGGTGTTTTTGTTCTAGCAGCCTGACGAATGGGCTTGGGCTGCCGTAAGAAGACAATAAACAAAAATTTCCCAAAAGCCTGAGTTCGAAACCAAACTCCCAAAAGGGTTTTTATAAAATCTGATGAGACTTTAGAAAAACACTCTTAGGTTCATCTCACTAACACCAAATAAGCATGATAAATCGATTAATGGCTTAGCATGAGGAGCTTGTGGCATGGGAGCAAAACCATCATGAGTTTAGCATGAACAGAGAGAGATAAGCGTGAGTTTCTTACAATGAACAAAGGGTTAAAGTGGAATAGAGGAAGATTAGACAGATTTCTTTCCTAAGGGAAGAGGAAAACAAACGAAAGAGAGAATTGGGTGGCTTGAGTAAAATTCCCAATTTGTTTGACAAAGCGTGGTCAAGCCTTGGATGGGTTATTTTGCTAGGTAGAAGAAGCATGGAGGAATAGGGCTCGAAATTGCTGGGTTTTGGAAGCAAGAGAGGAAGCTTGCTCTCTGGATGTGGATTAAGTGAGTTTCCAGTTGCTTGACAAGGCTTGGGCAAGCTT
>NC_024128.1:19787950-19802950 GCF_000346735.1 Prunus mume
AGTAAGTATTGACCAAGGTTGAGGGAGGCAGCTATTAGGAATAATAGTCCTCCACAGTTAGCCATGACAAGATGGTTTGCATTTCTGAGTGGTCCAAAACATGACACTAGTTTATTGCACCACCGAGTGTGTGTCACTTATACCACTCAAAAATATGACAAAGGTGACTCAGGCTGTAGCTAAGTGTGTCACACGTCAATGTGAAACTTTTCCAGAAAATAAGTATGTGTATGAGGTACCAGATTGATTTTCATTTAAAATTATTACATTATTTTACCATCAATCCAAAAACAAACAAATATATATATATATATATATATATATATAATACAAAAAGAAAGAGAAAAACAGAAGAAGAAAAGAGCTTATAAACACTGATAAGGTAAATATATCAGTTTCCAAATAAATAAGGAGAGTCACCACCTTTTTTTAAGCAACGTTATCTTGCCAAATGGCTAACTGGGAAGTTTTTAACTCGCTAGTCATATAACGGCTTTCAATAAAATCAAGGTAGAAAATTTCAACTTTGGCTGACCGCATGTAATCTTTCCATTCACTAAAGATTTTCTGGCGGCAATCACTATCAGGATAGGTTTGGTGATAACTATCTCTTCTATGCTGGTTTTCTGGGGACTTATTTTACGACCAGCCTCACCTCTTCCTCTATCTGCTGCCGGGTGATGGAAGCCAACTGTTCTAGCAATACGGAAACCAGAGCTTCAGCCATTGTTGTTGAATATGATTAAAGCAGAGTATGAAAGATAAGGTTACTAGCTTGGTGTCAATGTGGTGAAGGAATGACACCACCCCCTGCCTTCTATAACAAAGTGCGGTGAAGGAATAATGTTAACTTGTACTACGAAAGTTGCCGCCAACGCTCGAATTGGTTTTGCTTTGATGCGGCTGTTGGAATGTTCCTAATTTCTCTTTGAGGAAAAGAATGTTTCCTTGGTTAAGCAGAATATAACTGTCAGACCAAAAGAACAAACAAAACAAAAATAATGCAGAATATATCTGGGCTCATTATTTTTCTTTTTCCTAACAGTTTTCCATACTTTATATATATATATATATATTTGTAACTTTGTTATTCCTTATTTGATTTGTTGACAGTTAGATCTACACCTTATGACTCTCTATGAGTTCATGAATCTTATGGAAACTACTTATTTATTTTCTTCAATATGCAATATCATGCATAAGTTCAAACAAAAAAAATTTAAGACAGCCAATACTGTATACCCTTGCAATTCTTCTTAATGCATATAATCCCGAATTGCATGAGTAAAAACAACAGTTGAAACTAATTCCTCTGTTACAAATGAATTCCATTTGAGAACTGTATGCTACAAAAATGTTGCCCCTTTCTATATTTTATTTGTGTAAAGTTCTATATTTGGTTAAAGTTCTATATTGGGTGCTCTTCTATTAAAATTTTCTTCATCAAGGAAAAATAGAAAAGAGATGCTTAGAATTGAACTCTCACCATCCCTTGATCAACAAACGTACGATACTGCATAATCTTTTTCTCAACCTCCACAACAAGCAACCTCCTCTGAAGCCGAGCAATTCTTCCCCTTCCTTCTGCTCTAGTATCCTGATTTACAAAAGTAGAAATGAGACTAAGCAACTAATACAAATGGGAGAAGAAGAATACGTTTGTTATAATTATAATTTGAAATGCATTACGCAGGATTACAAAATTAAATATTTTCAGATGATTTTAGCTTTCATATTATTTCATAAAGTCCATCTGGCACATGCTATGAAGAATGCACCTGTAATTAAATAGTTAAAACTTCTAAATTACAATTTAACATCCGAATTAGGCATGTCAGAGACAAAAATGAAGTTTTGTGAAGAAAAGTGAATTATAGGTGTTTTAGAAAGCTTTTCAGTTAGGCTATGTTCTGATGCTGCCTTCAATAGTTTTTATTTTTTATTTTTTTATTTTTTATAATTTTATAAATTTAAAATTTATAAATAAATAAATAAATAAATAAAAAAGGCTTTAGAGAGCTCTCCTACCTGTTTGAACCATGCACGCACTAACATTATCAGAACGAGGGAGAGGAAGAATGCCGGTAACGCAGCTAGAATAGCAAAATTGATCTCATTTGCCCTCAAAATCTGGTTGAGTTCAAGCATCGCCCTGTTCATAAGATCATCTTTAGTATCTGAAATATGAAATACGATAGAGTATCTGAAAAACTCGCTTATTGACCAGAGACAGCATGATCAGAAACTCACGTTTCAATATCCAGCTTTAGCTTCTGAACCTGTGTGGCACCAGGCATTTGTAACATGAGAAATAATATAAACAGTGGTAACTTTACTTATAGGTAATAGAGAAACTACCTGAATCAGCATAGCACGAGCCAGCTCTCCGTTAAGAAGGTTTGTGATAGGATGTGTAAGTTCCTTTTCGTACCTATACATTCAGAAACTGAACAAACTCAATTATTTTCTTCTGAAGATATGGAATTTGCTAATGAAATATAAACATAGGAAATCAGAACAAGACTTCAGTACTTGTCATGTGTGTTTAACAGTTTTCTTTTCTTCAAAAAATAAGTCGAGTAAACAACAGTATTCCTTAACAGAAACTTTAATCAATTCTATTTTAAATAAAAATCACATGTTGACATGAAAATTTAATGCTTTTTAGTGACAAATTAAACTGACAACAAATGACAGCAATCAGCCTTTTAGAGATGATGTCCATGGGCATCCACTTGAGCCTCTAGCCACAATCTTGGGATCACATCCAATTTCATGCATTCAATACTTATTCCTAATTATAGTTTACCAAAGGAAATTTGTCTCTGTCTGGCATCTCAAAACCACTTCTCAAGCAAAGCTTCATTCTCTTTACCAAAATTCCCACCACTAATTATTATTTTTCTTTAAATTGTGTCACCAGATCCAATCTTACCAAGTTTCTTATTTCCTTCCACCACCCCTTCCCACTAAAAATTGCTCATTAAACCCTCCAATCTCTTTGCCAGACTACAAGGAATCTTAACAACGGATAGATAATAGATTGCAAAACTGATCAACACTGATTGGATTAATGTCAACCTCCCCCATTGAAACCCTCCAATCTCTAGTCTTCTCTCCACTTTTTCCACTACAGTGCTCCAAAAATTTACTTCTCTTGAATTCCCTCCAATGGGCAACCCCAAATGCTTTACAGGCCACCTTCCCACCTCACATCCCAATGCCAATGCCAGCTCTTCAACCTCCCCTTCTTCAATGTGTATCCCTGCAATTGAGCACTTGGCTCTATTAATCTTCAAACCAGATATAGCAATAAACACTTCCATCACCCTCGACACCAGAGAAAAGAGATTGTGTTATCTGCAAATTTGCAAAGGAGAAATTTATACTCTTAGCATTCCTATTGTCAGCCCTCCTTTGCTCTTTCAACCAACCAACACAAAACATCAACTACCGAAGTGCATAGAAATGTATCTCCCCTTGTCACGATCTCCTTGTGGCTCCAAATTCTTCATTATTACGTAGGTTAGCAGTTCCTATTGTCTCGTACGAAGTTCTTTGTTATTATATCAATTCCGTTGTTTTTGAAAATTTTACCATCATTTCCGTTGACATATTCTATAAAGGGAAAATCCTTAGCAATGCCCCTGTGGACCTTCGCCTGCATCCCACTTTGGTCCCTTAATATCAATTTGACCCACTTTGCCCTCTAAACTTCATTTCATGTGTTTAAATGGTTCCTGCTGTCAAATATGCTCAATTTACAGTAAAAATGGAGCACGTGGGGCACATGCTCACTTTTTTAGATGTCATTAGACTATGGCCTTCTACTTCTGTCTCTTCTTTCTCTTTCTTATCTCCCCCTTCTTTCTCACTCCCCCTGCACATTTCCCTCCTCCAAGCCACTAAGCACATTCAGCTCCCACCTCTAGCACTTCCAAGTTCTCTTCAGGCAAGAAAAATCGAAAATCCATTGCAAGAAGCATACACCCACAAGAATCAAAGGTTCAATTTCATGAATGTATTTTTTTTTTTTTTTTTTTTTCCTTTTTTCCTTTTTTCCTTATTTATTTATTTATTTTATTTTTATTTTTATTTTTTTAAGGAAACTTGAATGTTGTGCAATTAAATAAGGATAAGATGTCCAAAGAAAAAACTTACCAGTGACTGAAAAGCTCTACTATACATTATACAAATGGTGAAACATATGGATTGTAATCAAAATAATAAATGAGTTTCTGCACTATTCTTTTCCACACCAGGCAGAGTAGTGGTTTAGGCTTAGCTGGAATTTCGCAAACTCAAATACGATTGAAAATAAGACAACCAAATTCGTAGATTAGATTATATTACTATGTATAATTAAAGTGGACTTTTTAGTTGAATACAGCATCCAATCCACATAATTGATCTATTCATATGAACTTCAACAAACAAACAATAAAGGTGGCCATAGCATCCTACGGTTCAATCATAAGTAATCAAATTATTCCAAATTTTATAGCAGAAAAAACAAATGAGAGGCTCAGACGCCAAATATTGCTAGAAGCAACTACATTCAAACAGAATAGAAATACCCACCTGGCCATAACTATTTCAAGCATTTCCTGATCCGGTGCATTCTCTGGGAACTTTTGACCTTTCGTCTGCTCACTGAAAGCTAACAACATTCTGCAAATCAAGCAGATAGAAATGTAAGATTTAAAATATAAGGAAATGACACCTTTGAGCAAAACATCAATAGAAAACCAAAATCCGTTTTTCTGTCAGAGGATAAACAAACCAATTTTAAATGTTCTACATGATAAATGATAAATCAATGAGACACAAAACTAGTGATTTCCAAAGGCAAAAGTTTTGTTTGTATATTGTAGGATATAGTATTATTCCCTTCTACCTTTTATGAAAACAATTGATATAAAAATAAAATAAAAAGGATAACAGCAAACCCAGTACATATCTTCAGAAAAGAAAACACTTCCTTGCTGGTGCATTCCAGTGGCTTCTTGTGTGAGAAGACAGGTTTAAGCTGGTCCATTCCGGGATCGTGTAATGCACTATTGTGCTTGAAGTTTTTTTGGTGGAAAGAAAAGGAGGTGTAGTTCTAGGGAGATGTGCTTATGGGATCCGAAGTGTTTTTTGGCGTCTTTTTGGGCATCTGTAGCTTCAGAGTTAGGGAGTTATCTTTTTCTGTCATTTTTTCAGATTGGAAGGCATAATTTAGCATATGTTTTGTAGTCTTTGGAATTCTGTCTTTGTTTTGGGGTTTTCCCCTAGGATTGAAGTGTCAGTATGCTTAGTTTTCTTTTAGAAGTGGACTCCTTGTTCACTTTTGTTGTAGTGTTTTATTGTCAATAAAGATTAATGTTTCTTATCATAAAACAGAAAAAGAAAAGTGATCCAACTCCAAGGGAAAAAAAAGAAATTTGGGATATTGAATATGCACATTATTCAATATACACAACCCCAACAGTGATTACATTTTTATCTGGGCTAAAGATTTCAGGTTATGAATTGAACGTCCACTTCTTCCACTAAAAAATGAGAAAACTGCCAACCACTGATATAAAACTTGATAAGTCACAAGCTTCATGCTGACAACTTTTGTGATTTTAGAAAGATGAATTGCATGAATAACATTTACCATCCAAGGTTCACGTAAACATAAGTTTGAATTGAAGTGGGAGATAAGAACATTAACCTGTGTAGAGAGTTAGAAGTTAGTTGCACTTCTTCAAGATCCATCATTCCTCTGTGCCTTTTCCTAAATGTCTCAAAAAGTTCATCTCTAATTGACAGAAGCTGGGGAAATTGAGTCAAAATATAACTCGGTCATTAACATATTCAGCTGTTCTATAAATATGCACAAAGTTTGCGGTGAAAATTGAGTGTCAGCTTTTAATCATGAGATGTCAGCTATTTTTTTAAAACAAAAAGACGAAATTTTATTTCAAAAGAGACACTGTACAGTAAAACGGACAAGCAATCCACCATGAATAGATTAGAGAACATTTAATTCAGGCAACATCTAGTTTATCAAACTAAAAATATTCATGACACTACAGCTTTCCACTCTAGAATAACATCAGAAACAGTAGTGTTCCTAAAATAAGGAGAAACAGATGCCCAAAGCAAATTTGAACATCTAAGAGATTTTTAACAAGGTTAATTTCTAAAGCAAAGCAAGTTGCAAGGCACCATAGCTTCCTTCGTTTCCAATCAAAGAAAATAACACATTTTTTAGAGCAATAGCAACAAAAAGCAAGATACAAGTCGGATAAATATACCGGTTGCTCTACATGATCGCTAAAGAAGCTGATGGTTGAATCCCTCGCTTCACGAAGCCAATTATCAATGTCAGGGCTTCCCATCAGACGACTATGTCCTATAAGCCACATAGAACAAACTGAGAGGCCAACCACGCCACAAGTATAACGGATCCAATATTGAGTCACTTTCCTTGGTTTCCGATGTTTTGCAACCTAACTCAAAAATAAAAAATAAAGAAAAAGAGTATAAAGAACCAGAAGGAAAAGAAAAAATTGAAACAAAATGGAAAGGTTTGTTTGCTGCAGTAAGCTGGATAGTCATGTCACCTATCTTCTCTTGTACACTTCTTCAGGATGTTAAAGGTACAAGTTTTAATTTATTATCCAATAAAATCTAATGTTACTTAATTGGATAAAACAAAATTATGGAAGAAGATCTTACAATATAAGACAAGTACGAATCCAGCTTCTCCAGATTTTGGTAAACCAGATTAATAGCATCCCTAATTTCACAGTCTGTCCACTGGGATCCTTCTTGATTTATCTCCGGTAGTTTCTCAAATAGTAGCGGGACTGAGTAGCTGCCCTCGACAGACGAATCACACTGCACGGTAATTGAATTCACATATTACAATAGTCTTTTCATCCTTCTTGTTTTTCTTTCTTTTGGAATTCCAGATGGTAAAATAATTTTAGAAGTCAGACTACCACTGCAACAAAATCTTTAGCTAGGATGTTCAAAAAGCTACCTGCCGCATTGCATGCAGATGCCCAACAGATGCCTCTAGTTTGAAGAATAAGCCATTAATCCTAATTAATAAGGAGGGCAATGAATTCTCTGGATCTCTCAGTAACTCCTCGCCGAACCTGTCAATTTCCATGTAAACCTATACAAACGGCCATTGACATAAATCATATTCCGACATATACATGTTTAAAAGAAAACAATAAGTAAGAATCTGCAGTTTTCCTGACAGGGTTTAGAGACCATATTCAAATTAAATGATACATTAACAAGGTAAAGCAAACCTCGGCCAAAAATGTGGCAAGGGAACATCTTAAGTTAGTTAATATAGCTATCCTTTCAGATATGTGAGCAGATGCAGAGAGGCATATATTCTTTATAGAAGAACCTTCAGCAACGCATCCATGTATCAGCTGAATTGTTCCTTCAATAAAAGCTTGTGGCCCTCTTTCAAGCACCATAAATTTAACTTTTTGAGCATTTGATCCCTGAAATCAGAAATGTCTGTTTGTATTATTTGTATATAACATCTATAGCTGTGTGTATGGATACTTCAAAAACACAGCCAACATAAACACACACATAAACAAATATAATAGATAAATGAAAAAAATACCATACACCATGAAATATAAAAAATAATGACAGGTATCATAACCTACATCGAAACACATCCAAAAGATCAAACCATTTGGTTTGACTTTTTATCTTTTTCCTTTTGCTTTCCAGATAGTACTTATTCAACATTGTTTCTAGCTCTTTTTTTCAATGAAAAGATTAAATTTTATTTCATAAGAAGCGCTGTACAGTGAAGTGGACAAGTAATCTACCAAGAGTAGAATCTAAAGTTGTGTTGCTCATTAAAATATAACAAATTTCTCACCTCAGCCCTAGATTGCCAAAACTGCACGTTCTTCTGGATATTATGCAGATTGGAGAAGATGTGCTCCAAAATATCATGTAGAACATCACAAACTCTAGATGCCTCTGTTGTTACCCTGCATATTAAAGAACCAAACTTTTTACAGTTTTCATCTAACAAGATCTAATAGCACATAAAAAATGGAATTCTCGTGTGGCAACTAAGTATGATATGGATGATCAAAAGAATTTTGAATCATAAATAAGGCGATGATTATTGCCAGACATTGACTGAAGCTTCATGTTTCAGTACGAGGGCCAACTGCGAGGCGGCTGCAAACTTTTTTTTATAATTTTTATTAATGCTAAACAAGACTTTATTAACAAAAAGCCATTGTGCGGCACTAAGGAAAACATTTCCCTCAAAATGAAAAACAAAACAAAACCCATAACCATCATCTACCTACACCAAAGGAACTACAAACTGTAACCAAAGCAACACCAGCAGGCATGGACATACAACAGCAATCCAATTTGAAAAAAAAAAATATTAATAATAACAGTAAATGAGTTCTCCGTAAACTTGGATGACACCAATGTGAATTGATGGCTATTACATGTGGTTTAGGTGCAAATGCACAGGACCACGCATCTAAAGGCCCCACAATTTGTAATATGACATGTTGCAAAACTATATTTGTTAAAAACCTAACTTAGAATTGGCAAAAAAATAATAATAATAACAAAAAACTTTACCATAAACCTCAGACTCTCATCCTTCAGAAAAAACAAAAATGGCCAAAAAGGTTGTGAGGTTTGAAGTAAACCAAAACCATGTTATTGCCTTAGAGGATTAGCGAATTCAACCCAAAGGGTTTGGGGTTGACATAAGCAATGGACCGGACCACCTAAATGCTATGTTCTGCAGTGCATGTCTAAATTTGTGGTGTTGAAATGTTGTGCCGTTTACTGTTAGCTACGGTTGAGTGACCTAGTGTAATTCAATTTTTTATGCAATTTACAATCCATAGGCCTAAATAGCTGAACTCAGACTGACTTAGCAATTTAATTAGGCTAAGCACCGAGAAATTATTTAGGGTTTTAATTTTTCAACCATGTTAAATGAAGCAGTCATAAGAGGTAGTTCTAGCACATAAAATCAACCAAGCATAACCGGAAAGATTCTTCAAATAGTCCTAGTGTGTCCTATTCACCAGTCTAGCACAATTCACACACAGTTAATATGTAGCATAAGAGCTACCACAGAAATTGTTAAACATTGAAAAATGATTATGTCTTTATGTGTATAAATATAATAATACAAACACTCAAAAACCTACATTTTCCACGCGCATCAAAACGCCAACCAATATAACAAGTAAACTTCATATGTAACATCAAAAAGTGCATTTCACAAAACTGAGCTAATTTTCATTGTTCTTAAATGAATCCACGTTTCGCAACCAATAAAACATCATAAAAAGCAAGGGACAGGCCATAAAGAAGGTATTAACCATGCCGTCGATTCTCAATTGTATATATGCATGGATACACTATCTCTGCAGCAAACAGAAGCAGAAAATTCATAACTTCAACAAAAGGAAAAAAATATAAACATTCCCCCTCCGTCAGTTTCGTTGGCAGCCAAAGACGGCTTAAAAATTGACAACAAAACAAAGAGTAATGACAGAGAGAAGCGTACGGAGAGTATTGCAGTGAATTAGAAGGCAGCGGTAGGGGAAGACATGCTCGGCGTTTCCGTGATCTGCCACGAAAATAAATTGGAATTTTACCGAGAAAATTGGAATCAGAAGAGGGGACGAAGCCCACTACTCGGTTCCAGAGACAGCTGGAGTACAGCGAAATTAGGGTTTTTAGGCCCTTGTTTTCGTTCCCATTAGTTGCTGGAGCTGCAGGTACCTCCATTGCCTTGAAAGCTTTTTTTGTCCTTCTCACTGTATATTGCAAGCGGTAGCAGAGAGAGTGAACAATGCATGAAACCGAATGCTGAACTTTGACCCATACCTCATACACGGGCATTGGGGAACCGGGCCGGACCGCGATTTCAATGAAGCCGGGTTAACACCCAACCCGACATGACCTGGCAGTGGCAATATTGTACACAAATTCGTTTAAAAAGACACGAATTCGCACACAAAAAATAAGTATTCCAGTCATTCCAGTAGGGGCTTAAAAGTAGGGGGTCATATATATCGAAAACTGGACCGGTTTTGGTGGGTTGGTCTAGTTTTTTAAATAAAATTATTAAAATCGGCAGATAGAATTGGCCGACCCGATAGTGAACCGATTTGAACCGGTTTGAATTTTTTTAAACCGTCGAAACCCAAACCAAACCGCTTCCTTGTAAATTGTCTAAAAATTCGAAGAAAGTGCACTGATGGGGAGCTGAACTCTGTTGAGAGTGCAGACGCAAGGCCCAAATTCCACTAGATTGATGCGTCTTTCTTGTGAAATGTCTGTATGATTGTAATATTTATTACAATCTTAAAGAATTAAAAAAACATTTTAAAAAAAGTTAGGTTTCCCTGCCCCCATGAACTCTCCTTTTCCTATTCTTCTTTCAACCACCGTTTTCTTCTGTTCTCTCTCCATTTTTTCTTCTTTCTTCTTCCTCCAACCACTGGCTGCATCTTCTTCTTCCTCCCCACAAAGTGGTCTTTAAGCCCTCAATCTCAGTTCAATCCTCTGCCATTGATGCTAGCCGAACCAAACCGCACCGCACCAACTTCTCGGCATGCCAATTGTAGTCGGTCTTACATCTCCTCGGCTCGGTGGCAGTCTCCAAAATAGCTATGCCGATGTACTCCGGTTCGGTGATCGGCAACTCTTCCAAGCCACGGTTATCGAACCGTGAACACCCTTACTTAAAAGGGTGTGTCGTGTGAACCCGTTAAGAATATGGGCAATTTTGTAATTTTATATCCCTTTTTCTCCTTTCTTCTTTTCCTTTTCACCTCCCGGACTTTTTGAGCTTTTATTTTAATATTTTAATATTTATTTAATTTAATTTCTAATTTTAAATAAAATAAATGACTCGTCCTTAGCATAGGACATTTTAACAAAAAATTCTATGAAATCTGGAAAATTCGACCATAATCCATAATAGTTGTTCAATATTTCAACACAATGGTTCAATAAATTGAATTATTTTGGCATCTAATGAATTGTTTCCAGTTTTACTTGCAATGGTACTGTAACAACTAGGATGGGTTTAATAAATTGCCGAACCAACCCGTTCTGACCCATTTAATAAACGGGTGGGTTTCGGGTCAACCCACTAACCCGCTATAATACCTGTCTAACCCGTTTATTAAACGAGTCGTGTCATGGGTCGCGTCAACCCGTTTAATACACGCCAACCCACGAAAAAATGAAGAGAAATGTAGAGTTCAACATGCTACATATAACTTTGTGATTATATACTATGCCTTTTAATATTTATAATGTTTCTTTTTCTTCTTTTGTTTTCCATCTATCTTCTCTTGTCTTTTTTTCTTTCTTTTCCTTCTCTCTTCTCTCCTTTTTTTTTCTTTCTTTTCCTTCTCTTTAGTTTTCTCTCCTCTCTTTTTTATTTCTTTCCTTCTCTCTTCTCTCCTCTCTCTCTATCTCTATTTTTTTTTTCTTTTCCTTCTCTCTTCTCTCCTCTCTCTATCTTTTTTTTTCTTTCTTTTCCTTATATTTTCTCTCCTCTCTCCGTTTTTTTATTTAAATTTTTTCAGTTGTGAGTTTTGTAACATGCATGTTATTATTTATGGACCCGTTACACAACTCGAAATCCGCACGATAAAAGACGATCTGAACCCGACACGACATGTTTATTAAATGGGTTGGGTTCGGGTTGAGAATTCTTGACACGTTTATTATCCTGACACGACACGACACGACCCATTGCTAGCCCTAATAACAACCCAATCCTTTATTAATTATTAATTAATTTTTGAAAAAGACAATTTTGCCCCTAGAATAAATTATTGGGGAAAATATTGACTTTTTGACCATGAATGAATTTGGGAAATTCGCTTATGCCATTGCGTAGATCGTGTCGAAACGAGTCTATAGATACGTAGTGGACTGGAATCGGAGGTATAATGAAGAAAATACGATTAAATTACACTGAGGGGCAAAATGGTAATTTGCCATATCAAAACCCCCCCTCCTCTGATTTTATCGATCGTCTCCCTCATTCTAGCCACCGCCACACCTCACCCCGACCACCGGACCTGCCCGGGAAGGATTGCCGTCACCCCAACTACCCAACCAAACCATCCCCATCATCAGCCGTTGCCGGAAACTGCCGAAAACAGCCTGGTTTCGTGTCGTCGTTTTGACAGATTTTCGCCGGCTCTTTCTCTCTTCTCCGGCTGCCAAATTGGACGAATAAGGTATGAATTTCCACCTATTTTTCATGATCTAGTTGATGGTTGGGTAGGATTTGAGAAATTTCTAGCTTATGTGGGTTAAATTTCAACCTAAAGTTTCGCCGATTTTGCAAGCTCGATTCCGGCCATTTTTCGGGGTATGCTAAATAACAAAAGTGTCTCCAAACGAGGTTTTACACCTAGGGTAGGAAGCTTGGTTGGCTGTTTGGAGTTTTTCCAGCCGCCAGAAATTTATCAAGCCACCCACGTGCTGCCAGCGCATGTGGCGGCGCGTGGGCAGCATGGTAGAGCTACTTTCTATTCTAAAATTATTCTCTAGTTGCCACGAGCGTTTAGGTACTTTCAGATTCCAATTTGGTTAACGTTTGAACCCTGAACGGATCTCGCCTATTGTGTGATTTCCGGGTTCGATACGTTTGAACCATTGGATCGTAGTTAATTTCATATATGTTGATCTAGACAATTTCAGGATCATATAGGATTCGATGGATCGTGGATCGGAGTCACAGATATTCTGAAATCGTGAACCCAGGGAAAGATAAATTGTAGTCATTCGATCGTGCGATCGTGATCCATCTGACCGTTCAATTTGGACCGAACTTGTAGGGTAGGTTCAGAAGAGTGCGTTGAACCTATAGGGACTCCCGGAACTGTGATCGAAAGTCGTGGGCCTTGCAGACCTGGTTGACCAAGTTTGGGCAGTTTGACCCCTGGGTTGACCGTGAGTCTTCCGAGGCAGTTATATCCTTTGAGAAGTGTTTAAATGACGTTGTAAACGAGTCCTGACCGAGAATGAGTTATCTGGGTCCTGTTATGGATTGAGTATAGATAGTTATTTATAGATTGCTAATGTACCCAGTAGCTAAAAATGATGAATTATGGCCCTTCGTTTTTATCAGATTGTGGCATATATATTTTAAGTATAGTTGAGAATCAATTTATCAGAAAGTTGATAAAAAGGTCGGGAAAAGAATTGTGAAATAAAGGGAAAGTATTGATATAAGTGTTTGGGCCTAATTTGACACACCCAGTCCAAGAGATCAAAAGCCCATATCAATTTTGGACAGCCACCATCATTCCCTTATAATTGGGGAAAAAATGCACACTCAGCCCAAATACTGGAGGCTCAGAAGGATGAGGCAAAATCACAGGACCCAAGCAGTCTGGGTTTTTTGCGATTAAAACAGAAGTCAAGGGCCCAAAATCCAAAAAAAGCCCGGCCCAGGATCTGTCAAAACCATGACAATGCACTTGGGCTTCGGAAAAAAAAGAAAAGATAAAAAAAAATCAGCCTATAGCTCTGAAAAACTGGACCTAGGCTTGGCATGATGAAAAAGAAAAGCCCAAAAAATTAGAGGCAAACCCACGTGATTGCTTGGAAAAAAACTTTGAAAAGTCAATATTTTCAACTAGGTTGATAAGGAAAACAAGCTGTGTCAAGGGCCTACAACAAAAGAGTTAAAAACAAGAGTTCTGAAGAAGGAGAAATAGTTTAGAAAGCAGTTCTGCCCCTTGGAACACACATAGCTGGTTATGGTAAGTGATCACCTACATAGGAAGGTCCTTTCATAATTGAGCAAATCCTTGGACTAGGGGCATACAAATTACAAGATCGAGATGGAAATGTTCATGCTGCACCAATCAATGGCAAGTGGTTGAAGAAATTTTATCCAACTATGTGGGATTCATAGGCTGCGCAAACAGATCCTGGAATAGAGAGGCAGCAAAATGAAAGTGTTGATTAAAGTTCTGTTCAAAATTTATTTTTGTTGTAAATTTGTTAAGTACGTTTTAAAATTACTTCTGCTTCCTTTTTGTCAAGAGAAATAAAAAATTTCACAAAAATAAATAACTTTTTATTTAAATATAGCCACTTTCGTGGCTAAATTGTTTATTACAAGTCTAAATTTGAAATTAAAACCCTAATTTCTTAAGAGTCTCCTGTAAAATAGCTTTCTTAATAGAGAGTTCCTTCTGAAGCAGCACCCCGTGATGGATTGAAGCCTCTGCAACTTCCAAAGCTGTCCTGGAAGCTGAGACCATGCTTTGCACAAGGAAGGTAGCCTTGGTCTTAGAACTTAGTCCAGCCCCAAGCCTACTCTGCACCTCCCTGTATTCTGCCAACTGCTTTTGAAGTTCCTCAATCTGCTTCATTAGCTTGTCTGCAGTGGCCTTGGCCTCCTTGTATCCTGCAACCATCTGATCTAGTTTTGCCTTTTGTTTTGCATAATCAGCCAAGTTGGCTTCATGAGTAGCCTTGCAGAACTCAGAGGTTTTGAAGGTGGGCTTGAGATCCTCACAGCGGTCGTGAAGGTTGAGCACATCTCTGGCCAAACCGAGGCTCATCTCAAGAATAGGCTTGGGAGCCATATTCTGTCTGTGTAGCAAGTCCAGATCTTGCATCAATTGATCAACATCCTCCCTATTCTCATCTAGTTCCAGCTCAGTGGATTGCCAGATCTTCACCCTCTCCATTGCCTCATCCACCGCCTTTGACTTGGCCTTGCTAGGAGTAGAACTCAGTTTCTCCAGTTTGTCCAGCTGGGCATCTAGGTCCATGGCTTTAAATTCTGCCAATTCTGGATCAGCAACGGAGGCCATGGTAGATGAACCTAAAAAAGAATGGATGGGCATCTACAGAGAAAGATTATAAGTCAGTTCCAAGCAGAACCAAAAAGAGGGGGCCAAAATTCAGTAACACTTAGAGCAAGTCCAGCAAGCAGCC
>NC_024128.1:19816562-19857277 GCF_000346735.1 Prunus mume
GTGTTAGAGCCTTGGAATCCACCACTAGTTTTCCTATCCAAGTTATGAATGCATAGAAATTGACTCAAGCTTCATCAACAATAGATTATCGCATACAAGCCTATGGTATCTAGGTGCAGGATGCATGATTCTCCTAAGGCATGTGATTATGCATGGTATCTACACAACACGTGATCTCTAATATGCAACCTAAGCATGGTATCTACTTAGAATAAAACATATAAGAGTCATCAAGCTCCTTAAGAATAAGATAATCACACAAGTCCTAGAACATGGTATCTGTCCTATTCAACTTATAGTTATTAACCCCTTGACCCATTGAATGATTCTTAGGCCATTCATGTGTTGCTTGTGAAAGGAGAGTAGAATTGGTGAATCTAAAACCCTTCCCAACCTCTGCTAGATGCATAAAATCCTAGTTAGCTACTCTAAGAAAACATACATCAAGCACATAATAAACTGGAGATTAACAACTTGATAATGAAAGCGAGGAAATCAATTAACTATAAAATCATCCATAACATTGAATATTCATAACTAGGGCTTCATCCTAAGCCCTAACTAAATGGATTAGTTAAACATAACTATGAATACAGAAAATAAGAAATACATAGGTAGGATAGAAGAGAAGAGAAGAACTAGTTGGTAGCAATGTAGTTCCCAGGATAGCTCAAAGCTCTCTTCTCTCTTTGCGGTGAATTTGAATGTGTGTATGAGAGTAATGGATGAAGTGAAAATGTGTATCTGACTCCCTATTGAATGAGTGTGCAGCTCTCTATTTATAGAGTGCAATTTTGTCCTCCCCTTTGGTTGGTGAAGCACACCTCCCTTAGCTACTCCCAACTACTCTAGCTGACATACTTGCCAACTGCTCCAGCTGCCAAATACATGCTTTGGTATGGTTTTTTTATGGAAAGCTTGACTTTTGTTCATCTTTCTGAGTTCCTGAGCTGATTTGACTCCCATGTGTGGCTGCCCATGTGTAGCATATGGCTCTAGGGATGTAGCCACATTAAATGTGATGGCAGCCAATATGACATTTCTGTGAACTTGGTTCAGTATTTGACGTGCTGAGCACTTCAGATTTATCCAATTGGGCTGCAATTTTGATATGTTATAATAGACACCCATTGGAACAACTTCTATCAAGGATGTCTCTTAATCCGACCTGTGTAAGTTGCTGAAATGAGGCCTGCAAGATGACCTACTAAACTGGACTGACAAGGAGTGTAGCTCAAATTGGTTTTGTCTTTAAGCTCATATTCCTCTTGTGCCACTCAGTCCTTAACATGCATGAATTGTATCAAATGTCATCCCCATACTGTCTTAACCTACAAAACACACAAACATAGGTAAGAGACTCAAAATAAAGAGAAACTAAGTAAAATTACTAAGCAAAGAAGGCATGCAAATGTGTGAAATTATGACCTTATCACTTATGAATTTAACAACCCATAGGGGGAGTTGTATGTGAAGTGCTGGTTTTTATGGTTTAAACTTGTTATTTCATATGAGTATAATGTATGACTATTATTTGGATAATGTATTTGTTATTTGGATTATGTTATATGTGTGTGAGCAAATTTCCTCACAAGAATATTCGGTTGCAAAGATTCCTCTTCCTTCTCCGCCTCGTCTTTCTCCCTGCAAAATAGAACAAATGAGAGGGCCACACCCAGGGGGTGTTGGCCAAAGGCCCTCCGATGCCTAAATTAGTTCAATTGAATCGTATAAAAAACAATAGCTAACTAGGATATGGAGATGTGTTTAGGGTGTAAACCGGGCGGCCAAAGCCTTATGTAAAAGAGAGAGAGAAAGGAGGTGGCTAGGGTTTGAGAGGAATTTTCTGCAGAGTTTCAGTAGGGATTTCAGACGTACCTTGACCCTTGTGTGTGGCCATCCTTTTATAGTGGTCTTGGAGGCTAGGGTTTCAGAGGAATAATTTCGTAGATAGAAGGGAATTATTCCTCCCCTATTTGGAATTGATTTGATTAATTAGGGTAAATCAAATCCCTAATTGTGGTAGGTATCAAATCAAATCTTAATTTAATTAGGTAACTCCTCATTTAATTGAGAATTATGGTAGGAATCAAATCACTTCTCAACCTAATTAGGTAACGTTCCATTTAATTGGGTAATCCCCAATTAAATTGAGTAACTCCCAATTAGGTTGACTAATTCCCAATTAGGTTGACTAATTCCCAATTAGGTCAAATAATCCCCAAATGGAAGGAATTATTTGACCTAGGGTCTGATTTAATTTGGTTCCCACAATATGGAAGTGATGATGAGCATAAATATAAATTGAAACGACCTGACCCAATTTCCACTTTGGAATCCAGGTCGAAACCTGTTTAAAACTGACACCTGGTAAACGTGGGTCGTAAATGACTAAAATGTCCTGAAAACAGTAACACAACTGAGGGACTCTGATTCGTGGCTGCACCTGATAACTGTAGGCTGCCTACGTACCCTTTCTGAGGGATCAAGTCACACGTAGTTCTTTCCTCTGTTCCGGACCTGTAACTGGTTTGTTTTACTATAAACCTCACTCTAGGGCTGACATTTCTGGAGTATCCGGGACTCCGTTTTACGATTTGTCAAATACTATACGATCCTGGGAAAGTCTAGATTAACATACTTGGAATTAACTACGATCCAACGGTTCAAACGTATTGAACCCGGAAATCGCACAGTAGGCGAGATCCGTTCGGGGTTCAAACGATATCCGAATTAAGATCCGCAAAATCCCACGTGCTCGTGAGGACTAGGAGATCATTCTAGGACTGACTGTGGTCTCCACCCTACTGCTCACGTGCCGCCCACGCGCCGGCAGCGCGTGGTGCCTAAAGCGATAACGCTTCGCCGGAAAATCTCAACATCTCGGCTCAAGACTCCTATCCTAGGTAAAACACCCTATTTGGAGCCACTTTTTTTCTTGGACCTACCCCAAAAACTGGCCGGAAGTGGCCGGAATCTCAACCCGAAATTCGGCTAAATTTTGGATCCAAGATCGAGTTATCTACGCTAGAAATTTCTGAAATCCTACCCAACCAGCAGCTAGGGCTCAATAGAGTCATTAAGCTCCTTCAGAATAAGTCATTAAGGAGTTACGATCAAAAGAGCCCTAGCTGCTGGTTTCTTTTGATCGTAACTCCTTCGTTACAATTCCGATTTGAGTCTACTACATGTCTACGAACTCGTTTCGTCGCGCTCTACGCAACGGTACAACTAAAATCCCCAAATTCCTTCCCGATCAAAAAGTCAACTTTTAAACTAATAAAATATTCTAGGTGTATTTTTGTCTTTTTCTCAAATAAATTAATAATTAAATATTAATTTTGGGTTTGGGTTATTACATAAATTGTAGGTTATTTGAAACTATGAACATTCTAAATGATGGAGAGGAGGAGGACGAGCTTGTGCTCGTGCTATTGAATTATATTATGTGAAATATGTTCATAAATCCCCTTGTATGAATTCCTCCCAAATAGGTAATATCTGGTTGATGGAAGTTTTACAAGGGAATGATAGTTGGTGTCATAGAATGTTTACGATGGATAAAGATGTATTTTCCATATTATGTTATGACTTGCAATCTAATTATGGCTTGAAGGGATCAAGGAGAATGAGTGCTTTTGATATATTGGGAATGTTCTTGCACATGCTAGGACATGGTATAGGAAATAGGTTATCACAAGAAAGATTCCAACATTCTGGTGAGACAATGAGTAGATATTTTGGTCTTATGTTGGATATTGTATGTCGTATGACAACAGATGTCATCAAACCAATTGATCCCGAGTTTAGTGACACCCCACAAGAAATACTGTCAGACTCTAAATATATGCCTCACTTTAAGGTAATGATCAAATCTGAAAGTTTTTTTTTTTTTTTTTGGTGTTAAGTATTATTATACATATTCAAACTTCTTGTTATTTAATTTTAGTGTCTTCATTCATGTTTTAATCACTCACTTTACGCAATTATATCATAATAAAATAAATCTTTGAATTGACAGGGAAGTATTATGTAGTAGATGCGGGGTACCCACAAATGTGAGAGTTTTTGGGACCATATAAAGGCGAAAGATATCATCATCTTCCTGATTTTCGTAGAGGTGGCCAACCAATGGGCCCTAAAGAGGTATTCAACCATGCACACTCTTCTCTTAGAACTATCATCGAA
Source organism: Prunus mume (assembly GCF_000346735.1). The sequence goes on from NC_024128.1 coordinate 19,820,751, forward strand.
CGAACTTAAGGGATATATATATTCGTAATTATCCATTCAACAAGCAAGTAAAGAGTCATTGCAACAATGGCGCTTCATAATTATACAAGAAGGCAAGCTCAACGTGATAACCATTTTGATAACCCAAGTAACATTTTAAGTGAAGAAATTGATAGGGATGTTGATGTACAACAACATAGCCATACAACTTATGATCAAGGAGGACAAAAGATGGAAGCTTTGAGAAATAGTATCACTGCAAGTTTAATGCACACATGTAGTTAGACATTTGTTTATATCTAGTGCATTTGGAATTTATATTTTGTTGATGGTGTTCTAGGTATCTATAAAAAAATTGTTGTATTTAAGTACCTTATGACAGTTTGAACTAACTTTGTCATCTAGACAAAAAAAAAAAACACAAAAAAAAAAGAAAGATATACAAATCTGTAAAAAGAGAGATCTTGGATGTATTGGAAAGAGAGGAAGCACGGTCTTGGTCTTGGTCTTGGAAGAGAGAGCCTTTATTTATTTATTTATTTTTATTATTATTATTTTTTTCTATTCCCTCTGTGGCCAGCTTATTCTAATTTTTTATTTTAGATTTGGGCCAATACAGTATACATATATATAATTTGGAGCCCCTTTAATTGGAGGCCCATGGCCATCGCACTCTGTGAGCATCCTCAGGGCCGGCCCTGCTCTTAGAGCATCTCCACCCACAAGGGCTAAGTCTAGGGCAAGGGCAAGCAAGGGCTGCCCCTCTTTACGTGAATAATGTCCGCCCTTGCACTTTTTTGGAAATGAGTTTTCTCAATTTGTAATGTTTCTCACTATTAAGAGTACTTCCACCCACAAGGGCTAAGTCTAAAGCAAGGGCAAGCAAGGGCTGCCACTTTTCACGTGAATAGTGTCAGCCTTTGCATTTGTGGTTCCACCCATGAGGGCAAAGTCTAGGGCAAGTCTAAGGTAATTACTATTCATTGTACTTTATTTCCTATTTTTTTATACTTTAAACCATTAATTTTGATAAGCTTTTTAGATTATATTTTCGGTTGTCACGTATCACTATTTATATTTTGGATGAAGATTTGGTGTGGAAAGTGAATAAAATTGTTAGGTATTTATAGGGAAAAAATCCAGAATTTTTTGGTATTTTTTTAAAAAAAATTTGAATTTTTTTGCAATTTTTTATGCCATTTGTTTTTTTTATACAAATAGAAAGTAGTAGAAAAATGTGAGGGAAAAAATAAAATGGTTATGTATTTATAGGGAAAAAATACAGAATTTTTTGGTATTTTTTTTTAAAAAAATTCAGATTTTTTTCGATTTTTTTTGCAATTTTTTTAGCCAAAAAAACGAGGACTGTCGGATTGTTGGAAAAAAAAAGGATCGAAGAGTCAGGGTTGCGACACGTGGCACATTACCGTGCGATGATGTCACTCTGACGTCATCGAACTCGGGCTGAAGCCCAGTGGAAACTTGCCCTTGGGCTTGCCCGGGCTGGTGGGACCCAGGGCTTGCCCGGGCTGGAAGTGCAGCGCTGGAGCTGTTTTGGGCTATCTGGGGGGGCCTTTTGCCCGACTCTGTGCCTGCGGTGGAGGTGCTCTTAAGAATTCAAGTGCTAAATGGGCCGAAAAAATAATCGGGGAAGTTCAATTAGCTTATTTCCCACCAGGGGACGGCTGAAAATCCTTGAAAAAAGTGTTTGATAAGTGTACAAAAAGCATAATAGTGCGATTGATGATGTGCTATCTAGTAGAAAGTCTAATAATTCTACCCAACAAATGTTTTATGGGTGGCCCAACTTCTCAAGAAGTTCTGAGAAAATGACATATGCAGCTCCTCCCGCTACAAGTGAAAGAGTGAGCCTTCCTCCTGGAACTAACTGTGGCAATGGCAATTTCATAGCTGGAGATGAACTTGAGTACCTATCCGACCAAGACATTGCAGGAGGAAGAATTCCAAACAGCACCAACACTAACAAAAACACGAAATCAAACTTCATTCAAAATGAGTAGAAGTAATGGTTATATGCATCCAAAAGTACAAATACAAAAATAAAATAAAAACACTAAACTGGAAAGCTACACCACAGAATACCTCCATAAGTTCCAGCAAAGTCCAAGGCTTTGAAGAATATTTCTGGGTCTAGCAAAGACAGCACAATCGGTGGAACCAACGTCATTGCGTATGGCAGAGATCGGCTCTGACCAGCCGGAAGTTTCAGCACTGAGTATTTGGAAATTGACATTGGATGTTAGATAAGCATACCTCTCTGTACAATTAGATAAGCACAGTGGCTTAAGTATATAAGCATGCATAAACATATTTACAGTGGCTTAAGGAGAAAAAGCCCATTCTCAAAAGGATTTATGATAGAAGCAGGTAAAAATGCACAATAGGGAAAGGAAGAAAAAAAAAGGCTGAATTACATTTTTGTTCCACTTTGGTCCCAGCCATTTCAATTTTGTCAATTTTAGTTGTTTAATTTTCTTTAACTTACAATCAAGTCCAAATAAAAAATGTGATTTAGCTAAAACGAAAAAAAAGAAAGAGAAAGAAGCTACATAAGGCCTGGACGGCCAGGGGTTTTGAACTCTTAATAAGAAGCTATGAAGAGAGGAAAAAGAAAAGCGCTCTTGTTTATTTTCATTTCAATCAATTTTTTTTTTCATAGAAATGAAATTTATTGAAAGAAAAAGAAGAGGAACACACAAGTGGATAAGAAATCCACAAGCCAAATGAGCAACAACAGAAAAACAGACTTAAAAAACAAAGACACCAGCCAAACTACACAAAGGACTGCTACACCAGAAAGACCCAAAGAAACCAAGTCGCAAAACAAACACTTCACATCACAGCAGCAGCCATATCCCTCAATATAGTGGAGTAAGAATAGTCTTTGAAATCTGAAGTGACAGAAGCCCAGTCTTTGATCGTACATGTTCTACTAATTAAATACACATTCATATTGAAAAAAGATGATTCACTAGGTGGAAGAGAAAAATGCACTCACAGTCAGAAAGGAAGTCAGAGAGACCCAAAACAAATCCGATGTACGACGTTGCAATAGCAAAAAGTGAGAACACCTCAACAATAGGCTGAAAAAAAAATCAAAACAAAGTAAAAGAAAGGGAAAATAGAACTTTATTGCTTCACATATTATCTGTTACTTCAAAGAAAGTCAAGAACGACTCTTGTGATAAACCTACTCCAACAACTTCGTTCGTAGATCGCAATTGTTGTAATGGATCCATGATCTTATCTGAGCTCATTTCAACAGTTGTGATGGTTCCTAGAATCACGGCGTTCCAGACTAGAAATAAAACAAGTGGTATACTGGTGCCTAAAACAATTGCAGTCCTGAAAATAACAAGTTGATTACATACACAACATACAATATCAATAATGCATGACAAAATACTAAAACAAACCTATCAGACAAAATGATTATACGAGTAACGAAACCAAATGTCTAAATCAAGGCACATATTTATACAATCTCTAATTATAAATTACTTTTAGGGTGCCATAGGCCTGACAGTTCTTAAGGACCATTTATAAAATCAACCAGGTACAAAGTCAGCTTTGACCTTGGACTAATATAGACAAAGACTTATAAGCTACAACAATGATGTAGCAGGTCCTCTTTTTGAAAATATATCACGCAAGTTAATTGGAATCTAAAGTTTGAAGCACAAATGTGACATCCATATAGGCATAAAACATTTCTGTGTGGAATCTGTTGGACAACTACAAGGGATTGAAGAAGTCCATGCTCATGCGAGCAGCTGAACATTTCCAGAAAGCATTGGCTTGCAACTGAAATTCTTTTCCTTTTGACATATGGCACAATCCAAGGCACTCTGCTTGCGCTAAGGGGAGCAGTCTTATCTTAAGATTAGGTCGAATGAATGTGAACGAGATTTGAATATTCTATGAGCTCGGTCCACTTAATCATCATTTCGTGTTTTATCACATTCACTTATTTACAAAGTTATCGTGGATTCAATGTTTCATAATCCTTCACATCAAAACCATGTCACTATTTGAACACAACCTAATTAACCTTTCACTAAAGCTGAATTTCAAACTAAAAGGAAGAGATGGCTAGAAACCAAGTTCATTCTTCCGTATAAGTCACGAACAACTATATTAATGAGATAAATGAATGCAATATATGACTGTATGCATAATACATATTAGTATGTAGTATACGTATCAATTTATGTTTGAACAAAATTTATGAGCACTACCTATGTCACAAACTTCTATATAATAGAATACTACTTATTGAAAAATTCAATTCACAGAATGAAAACTTCACGTTCACCAGGTATTATTTGATTGCTGTTGTACTTCAAAAATATCAAATACATTGACATGGCATAAATATTATATAGGTGGTTTGTTGGTCATTTTAAATGTTAACGTTTTGATAGCCTTGTAATCAGACTTGATCATGTCTATACAGTCTTCAACCTCAGCATCAAGAAAAAGTGTTATAGTTTACCATCTTACTCTTTGAGCAGGCTAGAGGCTTAAGCCCATTTCATTGGAAAGAAGTTTCTCAGGGCCTTCCGGTGTTCATCTCTAATCTTTGTTTTATTATGGATTAGGGGGATAAAATTTGTTTATGGAAGGATGTGTGTTGGGAATTCTCCACTAAGTATCTCTTTCCCCACCTATATAGGATATCAATGTCTCTTCACGTGTCTTGGTAGTTTGTGTGATTTCCAGTCATCGTCTGCAGGTGGAATTTTAATTTCAGGAGAAATCTGAAAGACCAAGATGTGGGGGAGTTTTCCAATCTCTCTCATTGATTTACCCTCTCTTTTTCACCTATACTTGACAGAAGAATTTCTATTCTTGTAACCCTTTAACTGAGGATCACTGTCTCTATTTTCAGTCCATCTGTCCTACAGGACCAAGGTGCATCCCAAGGTCCAATTTTTGGCTTGGGTTGTTTCCCATGGAAGGGTTGACACCTTTGAGGTTCTTCAATGTTAAGGGTATACTTTATCTCTCCCCACATTGGTGTATATTGTGCAAAAGCGGCAGAAAGCAATCACCATATTTTCTTATTGCTCAATAGCTTTAAGTTTGCGGTACAATCTTCTTCAGGTTGCTAGGTTAAATTGAATGTTAAGTCTTTGTTTGCTGAGAGATTTTGTGCTTTTGGTGGTGGAGAGAAGGCTAAGGTTTTGTGGAGATGCAGTGTACTGTAAATGTTTTTGTGTTTTGGATGGAAAGGAACAGAGTTTAAGACAAGCTAGGGAAGACAATGAACAAGCTTAGGGATCATTCAGATTATGGGCCTGTCTTTGACTTCAGTTTCCTCTGTGTTCTGAGACTGACCTTTTTTATATATATATATATGGATTAGGAAGCAGCTGTTTCACCTTACTTGTATGCATGCATTTTTGGTACCTGGATTTTTTTTTAGGCTGAGGGTAGTGTTGTTTATGGACTTTGATTGTAACTCTACATTAGTATTAATTCATACAAAAATCAAATTATCACCTTACTTTTGACAGGTCTCCTTCAAGATTCGTACAAAGAACAGGCACAACATTCTGGAGAAGGTATATTCAAAATGTTAAAGAGTTGCTTTAATATTGAATGACTATATAAGTTGGTGATGTTACCTGGTAAACAAACGACAGAACAATTATGGGTATACTCATGGGAACAGCTTGAAAGTTGGCTTTCAAAAGAACATCCCATTGTAGGTATCCGCTCGCAACGGCCTAAGAAAGAAAGCAATGTTTATTTATTGTTGCATGCCCAATATTGATGCATAGAACATCATTTAAGCAACTCCCACCACTTAAAACATCATTTTGTCAGTTCTATTTGATGCATAAAAAATACTGCACGCTTGTGTACGCAACACAGTATGCAGAAAAATAGAATTGTGCATGACAATGCATATGAGACAAAGAAAATTTTCCAATAACAAGATGTTAGGATCACAATGAAATGGTTTTGACTTTCCTGCTTCTTTTGATGCCAGACCGGTTCTAAATCATAATTCAAAATGTATATAAAGCCTATCAGAAAATAAATTGACAGAGGAATACATATTTACAATATGGCTCACCAAAATGAAACAAGTCTGGTTTATTACTCTCCATAATAAGTTACAAATAAAAGCAGTCTTGTTTCACCAAAAATAGAAAAATAAAAGCAGTCTTTTTGTTTAACTTTCCGAAATTCTTTTGCATCTCTTCCATAATATCTATGTATCACAGTTCACAAAAATTAATAGGATCTTTCAAGGGAAATATTCTAATGACAACTGTGCAGACATAATTTTGGTCAAAATTGGACTGGAGCAGAGAATCTGTACTCTGGAGCAATAACACTTAAAATCATGCAAGTCCTGAAAAGAGAGAGAGAGAGAGAGAGAGAGAGAGACTTACTACTAGAGCAGCAAAAGATATGATAATTCCAAATACCAGAACCCCATTAACCGCACCAACAAAGCGTTGACTACATGTGAAGATAAGTTTACAGTCAAACTCAAATCTCAACTGGGGAGAGAGAAAGAGAGAGAGAGAGAGAGAGAGGAGCCACAAAAATTCATCATATTTCAGTTCTCTTTGGAACCTTAGCATGCCACTGTTGTTAGCTTGTTATACATATGGCCTCTAATTTCCATTCCATACGTATCTGAAAGGTTACAAAATGCAAGGTGTGGCTGATATTTTTCCCTTGAATTGTCTGTCTGTCTCTCCATGTGTAGGATAAGGCTCCACATAAGGGAGGGGATTAGCTATCAATACAAAAGTATCGGCTCATTCCCTAACAGCTTAAGCTTTTGGAAACCAACGGTTGTCTAATAAATGTAGGTAATACATTCTCAAATTTCCTCTGGTAACAAATTTCCAGTTTGAAATTGGCTTTCATTCTGTTAGATGGTAAAGTCTTATACCATGTGAGAAAAAGTTCAAGGTACTGCAAGGATGGCACAGACACGCAATATATTTCATAGGCACACACTGTTGCTCATTCATGCACATGATCAGTCTCCCATACACACACAAACACACATTTAAAATTATCCAGTACAATGACATCATAACCTTGATCAGGCATGTAGCATAACTTCCTATTTAGCTAATGATCAGCATTCTCGACTAGCAGTCATCTTAATAGAAAGACCGAGTGATGCAGGACGCATAGGACCTAAATTTATTAGCTTCCTAATGTATTTGTTAGTTTCCTAGATTCTCCAGTTTTCCCAATTCTAGTAGGATTTCTACTTTTCCAGATTTCCAGATTTCTAGTTTTAAGTTTCCTATTTTATTTGGGTTAGGATTTCTGTTTAAGCAAGGGATTTTTATCCTATTATGTCTAGGTTTTAGATTTCTATAAATAACCCCATGTAATTCTTTAAAATTCAGATTTGAATGTTGAGTAAACCTTTTCCTAGAACTCTCTGATTTCGTCCCTTCGATCTATATTTCTTCTCCTCGATCTCCGATATTCTTCTTTGTTCTACTGTTTCTGTCCTTTATCTCATCTTTTCGATCTCTATTTCTTCTCCTCGGTCTCTTATATTCTTCTCTGTTCTATTGTTTAAGTGCTTAATCTAACACCTACGGGCTGTACTACATCACCGAGACCCACGGTTAACTCGGCATATAGTCTACTAACAGTACATGATTGCCGTATTATTACTAGAACAAGATTGGTTTACTTTAATATACTTAGTTTACAAAAACGATAAGCTAAGTGTAAAGATGAACCTTCCAAAGTAGCATATGCCTCCCAACAGCAATGAAAATATTGTTGCACTTTCCCATCTGCAACCATAATGCTGCCATCAATACCTAACAAATGTAGAAGTATAATTCGAATATAAAATGGACAATTGTTACCCATAAAATTGAGATGTGAAACAGCAAAAAGTTGGTGCAACAATTGGGCCCATTGGAAATGCTACAGATTGGTCCTTACAAGGGAATTCCGAGAAAATTTGTCATAATTTCTGAAGAACGAGCTACATAGGCAACAAGAAGTGCATAGTGTATAAAAATGTATGACCAACTGCAGGATAATGAAAGTTGCTATCAGAAACTGATTAAGAAAATCACACATAAAATTGTACTATAATGAATATTGAATAAACTATCTAAAACATTTAAAAGAAGCACAGTGGATAATTTATTTTCTAGTTAAAATAAGGCAGAATGATTTTCCCCTTTGATTGAATGGTATCTAAACTGACTACAAGGTTACAAATAAGGAAGGTACAAAAGTCAACTATACTAAATGCAATTAATATACAGCTAATTAATTAATTAGCCTATTCTAGTCTTCATGCCAACATTGGGTTTTGTGTAACTTTCGAATCTCATAATTCCACATTTCTTATCAAGTACCTAAATTTGGCTGACGAAAAGATGAACCTTAAATGGATCCAAAATACAATTCACAATCTGTCCAGCTTTAGTTGTAATGTTTGCATTAGAGTTTTCTTTGTGAAATTTAGCATTCATGTTAGCATCTGATAAAAATAAATGTAGGTAAAAAAAGAGACCCACCATGGTTTCTAAATAGAGTTAGATATCTCTTGTTGTTAAAGGACATTTCTGAGTGACTCTCACTCACCATTGCTATTTTATCCCATCTAGTTTCTTGAATTCCATATTTCAATTGTTTTTCTTTCTCCTAATCACGGCACATGCCATATTGATTCCCTTTCCACCAGAAATCTCCACAACCAATTACTCATCCTTCGTCCACTTTCGACCAAATTACCTTTCCTCCCCTATTACCAGCCCATAGAAAACCCCTCATAAGGTGCTCCACTTTCCTAGAAATTCCTTTCAGAACTTGAATGCTTTCCAGTATTGGTTCTAATAAATCAAGTTGGTCTCCTCCGGAAAGGGATACCTTCATTCCAACTTTAAAATCTTTCTTTATCCTTTTCCACCACCACATTCCAAACAATTTCAGCTCTAGGATTGCCACCCAAATAGAAAGCACCTCCCTTTCTCTCAACTTGTGCAATTAGTTTTGCAATGGGCGTGGGCTTATCAATCAACCCAAGTACACAAGATGAGGAACAAAAAAAACTGAAGATGAAATCCATTTCTATGTTGAAACGATCAAGTGACTCCAAAAATATCCTTGATCTTCTCCCTCACAATCGAATCCACGGCTTACTGTGGTCTTCTTCTGACAGCAATCCCATAAAGCCCACATTCATGCTGCTTCCCCTGGCTTCTTCTACAACACCAGTGTGCATAAAGCAGATTCCAGTTGTTGGTTCCAATATCTGGATTTCATATTTTAAATGACTCACCAAAAGAGGACAGAAACTTCAAAGGATATCGACCAAAACGACCTCTCTCAATAATATGTTGGTGAAACAAGTTGCCTCACCAACACCTAAATTATGTCAGCAACATAGAAGAAGGCTATACCGTCAGAACCAAATTTAGATAGATTGCATTTGAAAGCAAAGAAGGTAACACTGATTTAAAATAAAATTTTAAAAAGGCTAATGCACTATCTTCATTGTTTAAAAAAATAATAATAATAAAAATAATAATTCCAAAGTATTCAGGCCAAAATGAAAAAATCCAAAGTAATGCATTTTGCAGTCAACAATAAGCTGTATAAATACTTTATAATCTACAAGATTAAAAAGTAACCTTACCACACAATTTGAACTCCCACACTCCCTACAGTCCTCATGGCCATTGATACCTGAAATGGGTCACCAGACAAACGGACAATGTTACAATTTATATGTTATGGATGCATTCGACAGCCTAAAACTTTTTCTTGGAAAAACACAATTGATATAAATATAAATATTTTATGTTGTTACATGTGGTTTGCTTCAGAAAAGGAGACCTAACTGTTTTTTCTTCCTCCTAGTTGGTGTCTGAAGTGTTTAGTGCATGTAGGAAAAGAAAGACAGAAAATATAATCCAACTTTTAAATCTGCAATGCAACTACGGACAATACTTGTGTAAAAAAGACTAAGAAATTAAGTACCAGTGATACACCACCAGAACCAAGTTGGCACATAGTGTTTATATTTACTTCGGCTATTAGCAGCCCCGTTACAACCTGCCATTGACGAATCACACGTACATAAGAAAAGGGAAATATAAAACCGGAAAAATTGTGTTGAATGTGAAACGAAACGAGTTAGCAACAGCCTAAGTGATAATGTAGAGAGGAAAAACACAGAGTTACAAAATGAATGCATCAGCTGAGGTGGGTTAGCAACACAACACTTACCATGTAAATCCAACAGAGTACGCAGGTGATTGCAGAAGCCAGAAATCCGGATTCTTGCGTCACTGCAGGGATTGCAAGGATCCCAGCACCGATCTACAATACAAATATCATATGGAATTCAATACCAACTGTCAACTGTCAACAATTCCTTCATCTAAAGTCAGCATTTTAGGATTGACAATCGGCATTCTAATAGCACTAACTAAGTATAGTAATACTAAAAGAAACGAAAGAAAAGAAAAACGAGGAAACAAGAGTTGCATACCGTAGTCCCTGCGACGAGGAAAATGGCGCTGGGTAGACTTCCTGTATGTATAAATCAATTAAAAATAATAATAATAATATTAATAATAATAAGCAAATGAATAGAAAAATAATGATAAAAAGTGAGTGACCAGACCAGCTTCTCTCTTCAAGGTGGCTTGGTTGAGATTGGAAAACAGCCTCTCAAACTCGAATTCCGTCTCGGTCTCAGACTCAGAGGGTTGAAATTGAGATTGTTTCTGCGACTGCGGGAGGCATTTGGTAAGTAGTTTTCTTGGACTTGGAGGAGGAGTTCTTGGAGTATTTGAGAAATGGCTCTTGCTCTTGCTCCTCCTCGTCCCCCTCTTTCCATTTCTGCAATTAAGTGGGAATGGATGAGCAGAAGAATGCAGCAATCTTCTTGACGACCACGAACACGGAATTACAACGCAACAAGAAGAATAGAATGCTGCCGCCATTTTCTTTTTCTTTTTCTTTGTCTATTTTTTTTTTTCTGTTTTTGGGTTTTAGATAGATAGACATAGTCATAGTCTCATAGAGAGGGAGGAGGGTCCAGGCAGCAACACAGCCAAGCAAAAATAAAGCAACGCTCGACTGAGTCTCCCTCACTTCCCTCCGTCTCCATCCATTCATTCATCATCAGACGTGATTTTCTTTTTCTTTTTCTTTTTCGTTTATTTGACATCTGAGGTTATTAGTAAATCACTTTAGTTACTTTATCAAAAATTAAAAATTAAAAATCACCCCCTTTCTTTCGTTTTTTTTGGTTGGAAAAAATGACCTTACTTGGTAAACCGCCGTTTTGCTTTGCCTCCTTATTTTGTTTTTTGTTTTTTTATAAATTAACAATATGAATTTTTTTTAAGGAAAATTAGGAATTAGACATAACTAACTTTAGTAATTTGGATTTGAAACATTAGGTATTTTGGTTTGGGTTTTAATACCCATAAAAGAATATGTATTTTGGATTAGGCTAAAGAGGAGGCTTAGATTCGTTGGCCCACCTTATATTAATCACTGAAAAGACAATTATACCCTTTTTATTAAAATATTTATTGGTCTCCCTTTTTGATCAGATTAGATCTCTCTCTCTCTCTCTCTCTCTCTCTCCGCAGCAACGACGACCACAGCCTTCACTTGCGGCTGGGATGGAATTCTCAAGCTGCTCATCCCTTCAGCCTTCACCGATAACTCCAAGGTCTTCTAAATAAAAATGTTGACCGTAGAAAAACTTTGGCCCCAAGTAAAATAGAACAGCTTCAATTACAAAAACTCCTTTTCCTTGTAGGATTGAGAAAGATTTACCCCTTTTCCTTATAGGATTGAGAAACATTTAGGCTATAAATAATAGCTGGGCACCTTTTATTTTCTACCTTGAGTGAGTGAGTGAGCAAGCCAGTAGGAAATCAACTAGGTTTTGCTTTTGGGCAAAGGTCAATTTCCATATTTGACGAAAGCTCTTGAGTTTCCAGTAACAAAGAGAGAGTTTTGTTGGGTCTGTGTTGTTTTCTTGAGATAGTTTGAATAGAGAGTTTTAAAGGCTTATTTTCATAAATGATCTTGAGGTTCGAGAACTTTAATTTGGAGAAAAGACCCCAATAAGAAGATAAATTATAAAGGACAAAGGCGAGGACACCACTATATAATTTTTAAAGATGTGGATCCTTCCCCGGAGGAGATATTTCTACTTGCAAATCACAACACATACGCAAATTCATAAACCAAAAAAAAAATTTATACGCACGTCAAATTATGATTGGCATGTTAGTAGTTCCTACTCACCAAGGAGACAAGTATTTTCCTTCTCAATACCAATGTGTAACGCTTGAAAATGCTCAAAGTCTAATATATTTAGTCATGACTTGTAAGTTGTAACCCCCAATGTGAAATTCTATACTCTCAACCTATAATAGTTGGAATGAACTGCATTAAATAATATGAACATTATTGCAACTTTCCCTGTGAGTGAGGGAGTAAATCACTCAATTGACTGGGAAAAATGGGAGGATGAGCCACAAGCACTTCTCGAAGCCGGTTCTGTATACCAGTTATTTTCTTCACGAGTGAGAAAGTTGGCCTCTGCAATAAAAATTCCAAGGAAAAATACCATGATTTAGACAAGCCTTGATTTATCTCAAAAAATCTTTATATAATTTTCCAATTCTTTCAATCAAGCCTAAAATTATTCCAACAAAATAGGTGATCTGAAACTTTAGGCAACGTTCCATCAAGTGACGATTGACTTTCCCATTTCATGGTTGTCCATGATTAGCTGGGAGGAGGTTTTATAGCTATTGGATAAATAAATTATTCAAATGACAGCACGGGAACTAGCAATTATAGCATTCGTCAACAATTACTTCTTTGTTATCTTTCATTTTCTGCCTCAGCAATTCGTAATAAAAATGCTTCTGATGAATTTCTTTTACATCATGATAGCTAGTTAATACTCTTGACACAACCATGTTGTAAAAACATCAGATACAGTGCAAAAGACTGACCTGATAAAAACACATCTTTATATTCATCGTCATCATAAACGAATTGGGGAGGATCTGGAGAACCAATCCCAACAATAGTGCTTCCACTGCATCAACAATATTGAGAAAAATGGAAATGATGCAAATGTCAAACGAGTTTGTATCGGTAGCAATATTACATGGCAATATATGTTCTCCATGCAAAAGTTGACAATGTGACGTTTTTGCACAATGGTTTTCATTGTGGGCCATTTCACCATAAAACCCTGTTACTGATGAGGGGGCCTAGGGATACTTTTTCATCACCCATCAGCCTGTCAGCTTCGGCGATTTAATGAAATAACGATAAAAGCAAGAGTTTAACTGAATATTCCAATAAGTGCTACAATGGATGTACCTTCCAGACATAAAAACAGCACCATATTGTCCACGGCTTGCTACAAGTACACGCTGTTTTAATCTTTTAAGAGATGGAAGAACTTCAAACGCTGGAGGTTCTGCAAATAAACATATATAAAAAGTTTGTAAATGGAGTGCTTTTTAGATAAAAGGATGGAACTGTAGCAGTCCAATACTTTATGACCCTGTTGAGACCCAAGACCTACTCTTGAAAACAAGCAAGGTTTCTCTAGTTCTGTAACAACGTCAATCCGGTACAAAGTTCTATGCAATATATTTTAACAACCATCACATATGGAAGATTGTTTAACACATAATGACTATAATTTGAATGTGTAAAACACTTCTAGATATAAAACAGTTGAAAGGCAATCAAACACGATGCCTTAGATGAACCTTTCTGGTCATAGAGAAACCTCTCTGGTCATGTATACATACCTAAATCATTGATGCAAACATCCTGTGATATTCCATTCCTTGAAATTTTCTCCAGCAAAGTAACAGGATCAGCCTTACTAGTTCTATCCAATTGAAGGCGCTGAAATTGTTTTTTCAAAAAAAAGATTCTTAAAAGAGATGGTTTCAATATATTGACGCAGATTATTATTAATCCATTCACTACATTTAAATATGCAGTACCTTGTAAACTTCAGCCGTTGAACATGCCTGTTGGGGCTTTATAAGAACCATTGGAAGGTCCAATGGTAGTGGTGGAGGGATATTTTGAACAACCTGGACATCCAAAACCAGAGCTGAAATTTAAACTCTCATGGAAGTATCAGACATTTTGAGGACAGGCATATATATGGTACAAAAATGCACCTACATGTGTCAAATTGTTCTGTACATGTTGGATTCCATACACTTTCTAGGGGTGGAAAACAATTATGAATATTTTTGCAGAGCCATCATCTGAAATGATGTAGACTGACCGACACAAAATAAGAAACAGATGAAGTTCTATCTTTGTAATAAATAGACATACCTCACCTCGACCAGTACAATAGGCTGCTCCTTGAGAGAAAAAGAAGGGAACATCTGAACCAATCTCACTCGACCATTCTTGGAGTTCCTTCTCAGTGGCAAGAAAATCATTAAACTGATTTGCTGCCCATAGTGCAGTCGCAGCATTGCTGCTTCCACCACCCAGCCCTGCTCCTGTGGGCACCTTCTTGTCAAGATGAATCTGCCAAAAACAATTTACATACAAAATATGTATATTTAGTTACAGCACCTAACATTGATTAAATTCGAAGAGATGTCATGTTAACATTCAAAATCTTCTCAATCACCTAAGCATCTATTCTTACCCAAAAGAAATTGTTGCTACCAGTCTTCTTCCTGTAAAGGTTAAGGGCCTTAATAATCTGCAGAAAGAAGGTTTCCAATCACAATGTCCCAAGGTTAAGAACAACAGGCAAAAAAGAAGGAAAAAAACAGTGCCATACCAAATTTCTATCATCAAGGGGGACCCCAGGCACATTGGTTGACAAACGATCTTGAGCTTTTGAGGGTGACAAAGAAAACTTAATTACATCTCCAAGGCTTATTACCTAGTCAAGATACCAGGAGACATTTGGGGAGTAAGAGATGTATGTATATATAGAATACAAATTATGTGAACTTAATAACAGAAGAAGCAGTGCATAAAATTTCGACTTCCAGATTTTCTTACAAAAGATCATGTAAGCAGCAAGTAGTTATAAATTTGGATGGACTCACGTGAAAGAGAGATGCCAAATCATGAAACCCATCTTCCCTTTTGTTAGTTATTCTCAAGAAAACATTTATCTGCACAAGAAAGGTTTGCCAAATTCAACACAAATTGGAAAACCCAGTTGCCAGAAAATGCGAGAAGAAGCCCCATAATGACTTACCTTGCAAGGTGAGAATAGAGTGAGCCTCGAAACCGGAGCGGCTTCCTTGTCCACCTCATCTGCCAGCTTGTTTATCCTTTCATCAGGATTGTACACTATCTAGTCACCAAGCAACCCAAAATTTAACAATCAAACAAGCATTTATATACAGCGAATTGAAAGCCCAATTAAAAAAACATAGAAACAACAAGAACTCAAGAGAGTCCAATTTGAATTTGAAGCATAACAAAGAATTGAGATTGCAGTACAACCTCTACTTGTTTTCTGGCAGAAACCATGAGTCTGACAAATGGGGTCCTTTGATTTCTAGACTTTGAGTCAAAAAAAGAGGACCCATGTGACCTGAACGAAGAGAGACTGCGATTTTCAATAATATTGGGAACAGGGTGGAAGATGGGGCTATGGCAGAGAAAATGAGAGGAAGCCATAGCTCCAGAGTGCACAGAAACGCTGTGCGAGACTTGAAGAGCTTGCCTGAAGCTTCGAGTGTTCAGTCTTTTGAATATATGTGGTATTTACTTATATCTTCAGGAACAAAAGGTACCAATTTCTACACACATTTTGCTACTCCTCCTTGTCCTGTTCAGAAATGGGTTTGGTGGGATTACGAAAAGAAAAACACTCGATTAGAACGACCGCAAAAAAAAATGGAGCCAAGTGTATTTGTGGGACAAATGCGGAAAGCGTCAAAAATCCCAATTGGCAATGCCTGCTCATGCCCAATTTTTCAATCGCCTTAGGCGAATAATTAACTTTTTTCAAAACTAGGAAAGGCAATGGTCATCTTTTCCTTTTCAACTTGGTCAATTATGGTTCTAGTTTCATCAGTTTCAACCATTTATAGTATAGCTACCTACCTCTTTTGCCTTTCCATTCTTATCTTTTCCATTCATTTTGTGTCACGTGTATTCTGTTTAAACTTATATTTGTGTATTTATGGTATATTGAACATCTCTAAGGAAAGAGGCAAAAGAGTAGGTAAACCTCATTTACCTTACCTTTCGACCACAAAAACAAAAAAAACAAAAAACCTCATTTACCTTGTCAGAACAGCATTTTCATGCTCTAAGGGAAGAGGCAAATGGGTAGGTAAAATATATACACTCTCCCTAACAAGGTAATATTGTGTACTTCAAAATAAAAAGGTATATTGGGCCTCACTTGCTTTTTATAATAAAATATCATCTCCACTCTCTCACCTACTTTATATAAGATATTAGCCTCTCTACACGTGTTTCTGCAGATCCGAGAGGCTTTTTTTTAAAAAAAATTAAATTTATTTTAGAATTAAAAAAAGATCATGGGTAGTTGTGTTCCATAAAAATAGGATCCATTATCTGAATTTTCTTTTAATTTTAATTTTTTAAATGCAAAAAAATGTGAATTTACCATATTATCCTCATTTAATTAATAATTTCAATTCTTAATGTTTGCATTAACCAATTGCATTTTCTGGTATTTTGAATATTTCACAATTCTCTGCTTTTTGCTTTATATATATAGATAATAGTATGTGTAAAAGATAAAAATAAATAATATTATAATGGTTTGTAGACTTGCATTGCCAAGTCATTTTGAGTGACCAACTTATTTCATGAGGCAAATGGGTAGGCAACATGCCACCTAGGTTGTTGTTGTTTTTTTTTAATAGAAAAGATGGTATTTCATTCAACAGAAAGGAACATTACATGGTAAAAACTAGCATGTTAACGACGGCCTCATTAAAACCTTCCCAGAGAAAACAAAACCCCGGGGGGTAGGAAAGAGTACCATCTATGCTATTGACTAAACAGAATAGTTAAACATCTTATACGAAACAAACGAACCTAAAACCTAGCCACAAAATCCTTAAAACAACATCCCATCACTACGTAGATACTATCAAAGAAGTCCTCCTATGATCTAGAAAAAGCACTATAGTTCTTCATACAGAGTTAAAAACGTACTATAGGTATCAGAATAGATCCAGTCAATCACTGAACACAAAACCATTGAAACACATCCCATCACTATGCAGATAGTGTCAAAAAAAAGCCTCCTATGATCTAAAGAAAGCATCATAGTTCTTCATACAGAGTCAAAAACGTATTGCGAGCATTACAACAGGTCCAGCCAAACACCAACCTCCACCTCCAATTTTCTTGATCCAAAACCCTAGCTCACAAGCAAGGGAGACCAAGATTGGTCTCTTAACCTGAAGAAATTTCCGAAGAAAGATCTTCATAGTAGGAACGTTCATCGGTTGCCAAGCTGTTTGGGCCTGATTGAAATTTGACCGGGTTAAGCCTGAGATCTGACAATTAAACTAATAGTGAGCCCAAGCTATATTTCGGTGGGCCTAATCAATAAAGTCATATAGAAGCCCAAAATCATAAATATAGCAGAATATCTACATGTGGTGGAATATACCAATCTGGCCGAACACATTAATATGGCCGAGAGCATAAAAGTGGTCAAAAGCCTATATGCGGCTAAAAGTGTAGATAGGGTTGAAAGAGTAAAAGCAGCCGAAAATGTAGATATTGTAGAAAGACTAAAAGCGGCCGAATACATAAAATTAGCCAATGCTTAGATAAGGAGAGAGATAATATATATGAGGATTTTCTCATATATTACAATTCAAATATAGAAGGAATTATGCCAGCTTGATGGTCAACTGAAGTTATTGTGGGAGAACTCAAGATGGAAGGAAAATCAAATCAAATATTATTATTCACATTAAATCACATGCATGAGACAAGGGATTGAAGATATTTTATAGCAATTATGATTGATTTGAAGGCCAATTAACAACCGACCAAATTGAGACGCACCGAAGCCCCTATAAATACCAAGCTTGTGGAAGAGAGAAAGGACCCCCGACACAACACACAACTTGTCATTTTACATTCTCTTCAATTTCTATCCTAGGAGTAGCATAATGTAGCCATAGCCTAGTTCATATTTTTTCTGCTATAGATTCCGTAGATTTCAATTATGCCTTTACATTCTTGTTCTTGTTTTTCAATTCTATTTTAATTACAATAACTTCAGTTCATGTTATCTTTATTGTTCTTCGTAATCTAGTTTACTTTTCGCCCTTTACTTTACGCACTCACATTTTTATTATTTAATTTACGCAATTTACATTATGCACTCATCTTTACATTCTTTATTTTACGCACTTTAAATTACACACTCGTCTTTAAATTATTTATTTTACGTACTTTACTTTCTGCACTTATCTTTCAATTATATTTAAATTCAAGCACCTTTTACTTTACGCACGTGTTCTTCGTTTCATTACATTTCACTTTCAATCTTCATCTCCACCCACTCCACATCATTTGGTTGCTCACATAAAGCCTTGACTCTAAGGTAGTGAAAGAACCTAGGTCGTGAGGAAGTTCCTTGCTTGGCTGAACAATTGTTTGATTAAAGTCAGATTTCGGATGCATCATCTACTCACATTCCATTCAAGCCTAATTCGTGGCTTGGTGGTGGCACGCCTCACACTCAATTAAAGAAGGACCAAAAACTCATTCAATACCCGGCCGAAAAGAGGGAAACATAATTTGGCACGCTCGGTGGGACCCACTATATGAGTGATCAAAATCAATGGAATTATTCCTACTAGCCGATGAGCTATAACAGCTATAATTCTTAGGGCTCAAGTAGCCAATCCACAGGCTAGTATGGTAACCACAACCAAAATAGCCAATATAATTGTACACATTATGGTGGCTATAGCGGTCAATATGATTCTACATATCAATATGGCTATGGTAGCCAATTCAATGGCCAATATGGTAACCACAACCAAAGTGGCCAATATAATATGATGTATCAAAATTATTCGAATTATTGACATGGCTTTGGTGGCCAAACCAATCAAGTGGCATGGGAGCAATACTACCCATATTGCCAAGATGGTTCCACCTATATGTACAATGAGCCTAATTATTATTCCCACCAAGCAAATCATCCCATTGCCTATGATTGCCAATATAATCTCAAGGTGGGTGAGAGGCCATACCCATATGGGGGAAGAACATATAAATAAGATGAGATCTAAGATAGAAGTTATAGTAAAAGAGCTCGTAGATAGATTGCAAACTTTCCACGACATTTTCATCCAAAGTTTACATGGGATTTCATCTCCACTTAGCCAACAAGTCGAGAGGCAAAGTCTCAATCCTAACTTTGATTCTCAATCACAAGAGGAAAATCCTCATATGGTTGCAATTCGGCCACCCATTCCACCTACTCCTCTAGAGAAAAATGAGGTTGGTAAAGAATATGAGAGTGAGAAAGAGGTGGGCGAGACGACGTTAAAATCAAATACTCAACTCGACTTTCCTATTGAGAACCTAACATTGGTTGAGGAAAATGAGCCCACGGAAAAGGATAAAACTCAAAAAGTGATTAATGTTGAGGATAAAAATATCATCCAACCCAAGGCAACTATCCTAGGATGTAATAGCTTACCACCTAGTGAAGGAAGAGGTCGAAGCACGACCCAAGGTGCAATCATGATAGACATGATTGTAGGAGAAAAACTCGACATTACGAGACCACAATTGCAAGTGGTCAAGTTTATTGAGCCCCAGCTAGAGGCCAAGATTGGCCTACCAAGTGGACTTGGGGGGCATGAAGGGTCGGCCAAAAGTAATACAAGTTGTACTAGTCATCCTAGTACTTCAACCCATCGCCAACAAAATGGCAAGATCCGAGTCGAGTATAAAAAGGGCTCTAAGCTTGGAATCAAGCATAGGCGGCCACCCCCTTGGTCTCCATAAAATATTATTTTCAATGGCCACTACCCAAATTAGTAGGCCAACAACTTTCCCAATAAAGGTCATGTTAGTATTATGGCCATAAAAAAAAAAAAAAAAAAGGGAAATACAGAACTTATTAGTGATTTGGGCACTACAAAAGTTCACAGACAAAAGCGGTCGAATAGTGTCGGCCGTCAAAGGTTTCTTCTCAATACAAGAATGGCCGAACCAAAGTCTATTATTTTAGCTGCAAATTATTTCTATAAAGAAAATACATGTGAAGGTGTTAAGCCGCAATTACAGCCTAAACTTAGAAGCAAAATATTGGATAAAGGCTGATACTATTTTCTTCAAGAAATTTAGTCGTATCCAAAGATAAAGGCTGAAATTTATTGATGGAAATCAAAAGTTCATCAACTAAATAAAAAATAAATAGTTTGAGGTTCAAATGCAACCTAGTTATAAAAGTACAAAATGGTCATAAAAGGACCATGACATTTTGTAAAGATGCTTTTGTATGACGGTTTTGAAGTTAACCCATAATTCGGCCCTTGATCTCATCAAGGTCTTGTAGTCGTCTTCCTTCTCTTCGAAATCGGCATGTTGATGCATAAACTTTTCTAGTTCGACCTGATGTGGCTGAGAGTCTTAGACTGCATTGTCAATCTTAGCAAGGTTGGTTGATTTTCTGGCCTCAATCTTTTTTTGCTCTTTCTCAAGTTTGTCCAGTTCTTCTTTTATCTCGCGGTAGATATGAAGGTGGGCTTGCAAAATATGGTTAGTTGATTGAATCTTTTCAGTCAAGGTTTGGCCAGCATGGTACTCCATCACAGCTTGGTTGTAGGCCTGGATGCCCTCAGCCAATTGCTTCATGAACCTTTTTGTCTGTACCATATCTGACCCCTCACTCACGTCATGACACGTAGAATGTAAACAAGGATGAGACCAGCTCAGTGAGTCATGCCGAAAGTCGGTAAGTGCCATAGACTGACACACCCACACCAACCTTCGGCACACCATGCCAATCGACCAGCCCGCACATCCGACCGACTCTGACTGATAACCTTGGAACTCTCGCCAGAACCTGTCAGGGCACGTGTCAACCGTCGAAAACACTCCCACGAGTCCCACATAGAAACTAAGTACAAAGATCATCACAAATGCTCTCTATAAATAGAGCCCCTTGGCACAGCTAAGAGGTAAGACTGTTTACTTGACTTGTGCCTTCAAACTGTAAATAGAATTGCTCTTAGTCACTAACTTTGGCATTAGAGGGACTTCGGCTGGCGCCACACCGGTGTCTTAGACCTCACCTGCCGTTTCTTTCTCCAAGTCGAATCCAGCATCACGCCTCGAGGAAGGATGCCACATATCGAAGGCACCTCGGGTCCAAGCCATCCACATCACCTGTAAGTTAGCCTTATCTCTATCTGTTTAGTTTTAGCACGAACAACTTTGATTATGGATTCATCCTCAGTTGGGAAAAAATGAGCATCAAGAAGACTTTGAATGGACTAGCAAAGACGAGCATGTTGAGCTTCATTAGCTAAATCCGCATAGTCTTTGTCGAGGATGGTTTGGACGGTGGCTTTGGCTGCAATATTTAAGAAGGAATTGTATGAAGAAGTGGTGGCAACCTTTGCTGCAACCAAGTAATCTCTCATGCCTTGAAGTGACTCCAATATAGCCTCTGAGGGGAGTGCTTCCTACCAAAGGCATAACATGAGCAACATAGTGACAGTTGAGCATTTGCTTAATATATATATATATATATATTTTAAAACAAGTACCTTTTTAGGCTGCAAAACACTCGTTTCATGTGTTGTAATTGTAGTATTGTCTTAAATAGGTAGAGCAAATTCAACTTCAACTGGAGTCTTTGATGAAGCCACAGTTTTTGAAGTCCTAACATTAATTTCTTACGGAAAAATCAAGGGGTGAGCATCCATAAGGGATAAGGAAAGAGGTTTGATTAAGAAAAATGTCTACCTGCGTTGTATCCTTAACTATTTCAACCATATTGAAAGGGGAGACATGTTTGCCTTGGTTGTCATCAACTAAGGCCGCAACAACGGCCTCATTAACCTCAGCTATGACAGTACTGTCGACCCTCGAATCAAATTGGTCTTCGGTCTCAAAGCTTATAAATTCTTGGATATGGTCAGGTGAGGAAAGGTCAGGTAGATCCTACAAAAATAATGGTTAGCCCCTGCAAGAATATTATAAAAATGGTAACATAATTCTTTAGGTGAGAGTACCTTAATGGTTTTGCTTGGTGAGCAGTATTTTCTTTGGTATTGCTGGCGAAGCAAAACTAATCTATTTGGCCACGTTACCTGAAATAAAAATTGTTGTGAATCATTATAATGTGGGCAGTTGAAAATCAAACTTGTAGCCATGAATAGCGCATACCTATTTTGCTCATTGAGTTGTAGGAAGTAGCATCCTTAATTGCTCACGGGTGACGTATTTCCACCAAGTATCAAAGTGGGTCGTAGAATTAAAGTTGGCATCCCGAATATGTAGATTAAAGGTTTTCCTCATTTGCTTGCTGTCTGCGGAAACCACATTACATTCTGCTTTTGTTTTGAACTTAGCTCTATGGGATGTGCCCATATTGCAAGTTTTTGTGATCGAAAAAAGGAGAGTTTGAGTGAAACCCAATTGATGATTGGTCGCATAAGGAAAATAAACCTCAACCCACTGACAGGCCGAGGTGTAAGTCTCTACTCAATAAAATGCTAGCCCAAAGGCTTTTACGAAAGGCATCTCGGCTGGGGAAGGAAAACTTAGTTTCAACCCAGGATAAGAAGGAAATTCTCTGTCTAGACAAACAGAAAATTCGTTTGGGGAGCGGCCATCACAGTTGTATAAAATTCCAAAGTAATCTTCAACTTTGAGGCCGGAAAAGGGAAGAGACAAAATATTTACTCCAACAAGAGAATTAGGAGCAAATAGATCATGAGCTGACCGTACTTTTGGAAAGTATACTTGAAGCCACAATTGAAACAACCAAATCAGCACTATAATATTGCAATTCATTGGGTTGAGTGACACCATATTGTAGAGACCTCAATATAAATACGCCAACACCATTGGCCTAAGGGCCAACCGATGGCCTTTTGCTAGTGCTTCGGCCAGAGGCTGAACTTCTAAGGTAACTTGTGCCAACGCCATGCAGAAGACATATTTGCATAGCCAAATCATGAGAAAAGCTATATGTTCTTTATGCGTGAGTGGCCCTATTTCTTGAGCATTAGCTTCCATGAAAACCTTGTAGCTTTTGTTCTTCTTGATGAAACCGAAACCAGCCTCACATTTTGATGGAGATAAAGCACTTACTTCACCACCACATGGTTGAAAATCCGCCATGGTGGCTAAGTCAAGAAGAGTTAGGGTCATCATCCCAAATCTTAACTTCATAGTATTGGTAGAAGTTGACCAAAAACAGAGACCAACTGCGACAAGATTACGGTCGCACGTGAAATTAGACTTATAAAGCATGATTGCATCATAGATGCCCTCTTCCCTCCATTGCATATTGCACAAGCTTGACAATCGATCAAGTAACTTGTTCCATTTTTCTGGCCTTGAAGTAGGCCAACCTCTCATATGTTTGGGTCAATCCCAACCTTGCTAATTAAGGTATTTTTCAAGCAAACAAATGTCTTTTTGTTGCGGTCGCATAACTTTAACAACAAAGCTGGGCATACGGCCGTAAAAATAAGGACCAAGGACCATGTTGCGTGGAGTGGCAGGCATCGGCGCAAAATCATAAAAGTCGTTAGAGAAAGCATCTCATCCTCATTGAGGGCGTCAACCAAGATGTTGTTGTACTCTCTTACTTCTTCAGGAGACATTGTAGAACGACAATAAGGCGGGAGATTCATAATATGCAAAATATTATTTGTTAGTAATATTAAATTTTTTATTATATATATATAATTTGGCCTTACAGCCATGCTGGGTTAATGAATGGCCTTTTGGGCCAAAATGGCCATCTGCATGTTAAAAAAATAATTTTTAAAAAAAAAAAGGAAAAAAAAAAGAGAAACCAGCTGGGTGGCCATGCGGCCAAAACAATATTCTTGGCTTTGCAGTCACAAAATAATTCAAATGGCCATGTGCATGCGAAGAATGAAAAAAAGGGCAGCTGGGTGGACTTGCAGCCAAAACAATCTTAATGGCCTTGTAGTGACAAAAAACTTTCAAAAGGCCAATATTCGTATGGCTAGGAAATATATTTATATGCATATATAAAGCAATGGTAAATATCTTAAGAAAGTATTGTGCCAAAATTAAAAACTCACAAATTTGAGAGACAATTTTGAACGGCCCATGGTCTTCCAAATCCCGATTTTGCACCAGAAAAGGAAAGGAAAAATAGTGAGTAAGAAGAGGTGATAGAAGTGGCTTACGTTTGAGAATAGCTGAAGACTCTTTTGGTGCTTACAATAGTGATGTACTTCATGGATTAGTACACTGGGGGAAACAAAATTTGGCACACCTAGTGGGACTTCATTAATTATGTTTCCCTCTTTTCGGCCGGGTAGGCCGATTGAAGGAGTTTTTGGTCCTTCTTTAATTGAGTGCGAGGCATGCCACCACCAAGCCATGAATTAGGCTTGAATGGAATGTGAGTAGATGATGTGTCCGAAATCTGACTTTAATCAAACAATTGTTTAGTCGAGCAAGGAACCTCCTCACAACCTAAGTTCTTTCACTACCTCAGAGTCAAGGCTTTATGTGAGCAACCAAATGATGTGGAGTGGGTGGAGATGAAGATTGAAAGTGAAATGTAATGAAACGAAGAACACGTGAGTAAAGTAAAAGGTGCTTGAATTTAAATTTAAATATAATTGAAAGATAAGTGCAGAAAGTAAAGTGAGTAAAATAAAAAATTTAAAGACGAGTGCGTAATTTAAAGTGCTTAAAATAAAGAATGTAAAGACGAGTGCGTAATGTAAATTGCGTAAATTAAATAATTAAAATGCGAGTGGATAAAGTAAAGAGTGTATAATTGAAGTTATTGTAATTAAAATAGAATTGAAAAACAAGAACAAGAATGTAAAGGCATAATTGAAATCCATGGAAACTATAGCGGAAAAAATATGAACTAGGCTATGGCTACATTATGCTACTCCTAAGATAGAAATTGAAGAGAATGTAAAATGACAAGTTGTGTGTTGTGTCGGGGGTCCTTTCTCTCTTCCATAAGCTTGGTATTTATAGGGGCTTTGGTGCGTCTCAATTTGGTCGGTCGTTAATTGGCCTCCAAATCAATCATAATTGCTCTAGAATATCTTCAATCCCTTGTCTCATGCATGTGATTTAATGTGAATAATAATATTTGATTTGATTTTCCCTCCATCTTGAGCTCTCCCACAATAACTTTAGTTGACCATCAAGCTGACATAATTCCTTCTATATTTGAATTGTAATCTATAAGAAAATCCTCCCACGGATTATCTCTCTCCGTATTTAAGCATTGGCTGATTTTATGTATTCGGCCGCTTTAGTCTTCCGACCGTATCTACATTTTTGGCCGGCTTTAGTCTTTTGATCGTATCTACACTTTCGGCTGATTTTTGTCTTTTGACTGTATCTACACTTTTGGCCGCATATAGGCTTTCGACCACTTTTATGCTCTTGGCCATATTGATGTGTTTAACCAAATTAGTGTATTCCACCACATGTAGATATTCTGCTATATTTATGATTTTGGGCTTCTATTCGACCTTATTAATTAAGCCACCGAAATATAGATTGGGCTCACTATTAGTTTAATTGTCGGATCTCGGGCCTGACCTGTTCAAATTTCAATCGGGCCCAAACACAAGCCCACGAATGTTCCATAGGAGAATTATTAGGAAAACCTTGGAGACCCCTTGAGGCTGGTCTCCTCCGCCTTGTCAACGAAGTCGTCAACCCAAAAACTACACTTACCAGAAAAAGCCATGTCACTAACAATCAGATGCCCAACACTTATTTCCGTACACTTGAAAATTGACTATAACAGTCCTTCCGTCTCTCAACCCCAATATCCATAATCCTCATCATGACTATGACTCCATTAAGGGCTACTCATCCATATTCTAAGTTCCAACACTTACCAGATTTCCTCCTTTCGAGCTATCTAATTCCTATTTCTGTTCATCCTCCTCATGACTGCTTGTCATAAGTTTCCATTGCCATCGCCCAATATTTCCATCCTCCTCCATATCCCCAATTTCATTTAATTATAAAAACAAATCTATTTATTTATAATTTCACTCATATCTTTTTCTTTTTGTATGATGGTAGATCCCATCACCCTATTCCATAATAGATCTTCCAATTTGAGATCAACAAGATTATTATAAAATTGGGATTGTGGACCTAGCCTTCTGTTTGTGTAAATTACGAAGTCAATTGAGAAGCAAGCTTGGTAATTTGAAGAAGAAGGGAATGGGAGAGTGACAGCGCAATGGAAGGACAAGGCCTGAAATCCGATACCAGCAACGCCAATACATCCAAGGGGTAAGATCTTATCACCACCCTACCTTTTATTTTGTAAAAAGAGATCCACACTTTCCTTTATTATTATTATTATTATTATTACTTTATTTGGACGCATGTGTGTCTTCTTGCTGTTTGGTGGTGGAGGCCATATATGAATTGACAATGTCTGAAACTTCATGCCTGCTCCAGGGACATTTTGTAGGAAATCGATGTGTTAAGCTTGATAGAAAATGTAGCTTGGACCTTTCGTCCATCAAAGCTTGATAAAAATATAGCTCAGACCTTTCGTCGATCTGAGCTTGGCCAAAATTGAGCTTAGACCTTTTGTCCATATGAGCTCGATAAAGAATATAGCTAGGCACTAGAACCTTTCGTCCATATGACCTTTCTCCACCAGACCTTCCATTCTAGGTAGGAAGTTGGAGCATATCGTGAGAGTTTGAGCTGAGAAGAAAAATGCGAGTGGATAAAGTAAAGAGTGTATAATTGAAGTTATTGTAATTAAAATAGAATTGAAAAACAAGAACAAGAATGTAAAGGCATAATTGAAATCCATGGAAACTATAGCGGAAAAAATATGAACTAGGCTATGGCTACATTATGCTACTCCTAAGATAGAAATTGAAGAGAATGTAAAATGACAAGTTGTGTGTTGTGTCGGGGGTCCTTTCTCTCTTCCATAAGCTTGGTATTTATAGGGGCTTTGGTGCGTCTCAATTTGGTCGGTCGTTAATTGGCCTCCAAATCAATCATAATTGCTCTAGAATATCTTCAATCCCTTGTCTCATGCATGTGATTTAATGTGAATAATAATATTTGATTTGATTTTCCCTCCATCTTGAGCTCTCCCACAATAACTTTAGTTGACCATCAAGCTGACATAATTCCTTCTATATTTGAATTGTAATCTATAAGAAAATCCTCCCACGGATTATCTCTCTCCGTATTTAAGCATTGGCTGATTTTATGTATTCGGCCGCTTTAGTCTTCCGACCGTATCTACATTTTTGGCCGGCTTTAGTCTTTTGATCGTATCTACACTTTCGGCTGATTTTTGTCTTTTGACTGTATCTACACTTTTGGCCGCATATAGGCTTTCGACCACTTTTATGCTCTTGGCCATATTGATGTGTTTAACCAAATTAGTGTATTCCACCACATGTAGATATTCTGCTATATTTATGATTTTGGGCTTCTATTCGACCTTATTAATTAAGCCACCGAAATATAGATTGGGCTCACTATTAGTTTAATTGTCGGATCTCGGGCCTGACCTGTTCAAATTTCAATCGGGCCCAAACACAAGCCCACGAATGTTCCATAGGAGAATTATTAGGAAAACCTTGGAGACCCCTTGAGGCTGGTCTCCTCCGCCTTGTCAACGAAGTCGTCAACCCAAAAACTACACTTACCAGAAAAAGCCATGTCACTAACAATCAGATGCCCAACACTTATTTCCGTACACTTGAAAATTGACTATAACAGTCCTTCCGTCTCTCAACCCCAATATCCATAATCCTCATCATGACTATGACTCCATTAAGGGCTACTCATCCATATTCTAAGTTCCAACACTTACCAGATTTCCTCCTTTCGAGCTATCTAATTCCTATTTCTGTTCATCCTCCTCATGACTGCTTGTCATAAGTTTCCATTGCCATCGCCCAATATTTCCATCCTCCTCCATATCCCCAATTTCATTTAATTATAAAAACAAATCTATTTATTTATAATTTCACTCATATCTTTTTCTTTTTGTATGATGGTAGATCCCATCACCCTATTCCATAATAGATCTTCCAATTTGAGATCAACAAGATTATTATAAAATTGGGATTGTGGACCTAGCCTTCTGTTTGTGTAAATTACGAAGTCAATTGAGAAGCAAGCTTGGTAATTTGAAGAAGAAGGGAATGGGAGAGTGACAGCGCAATGGAAGGACAAGGCCTGAAATCCGATACCAGCAACGCCAATACATCCAAGGGGTAAGATCTTATCACCACCCTACCTTTTATTTTGTAAAAAGAGATCCACACTTTCCTTTATTATTATTATTATTATTATTACTTTATTTGGACGCATGTGTGTCTTCTTGCTGTTTGGTGGTGGAGGCCATATATGAATTGACAATGTCTGAAACTTCATGCCTGCTCCAGGGACATTTTGTAGGAAATCGATGTGTTAAGCTTGATAGAAAATGTAGCTTGGACCTTTCGTCCATCAAAGCTTGATAAAAATATAGCTCAGACCTTTCGTCGATCTGAGCTTGGCCAAAATTGAGCTTAGACCTTTTGTCCATATGAGCTCGATAAAGAATATAGCTAGGCACTAGAACCTTTCGTCCATATGACCTTTCTCCACCAGACCTTCCATTCTAGGTAGGAAGTTGGAGCATATCGTGAGAGTTTGAGCTGAGAAGAGTAGCATCGGGAGGTCGGGCAAGAGGTTGACCACTCCTTCCATACTTGTAGAGTTCGAGCTCGCATCCCCCAAGAACCAAGGTAAGGTTTTTTGTATGCACTTTCCTTACTGTAATTTAATTTGATAGTCTAAACCTGGTGTGTGTTGTAGGAAGTATGTCACTAGAGAAGAGGGCACAGAATCCAGGCTCCAGGCTCCCTAAGTCCTTGAGGAGAGCTCTTGAGGAATAGAGAAAGGAAGAGCAAAGAAAAGGCGGTGGCAGAGGCAAGGTTAGCCAACCTACCATTCCCATGGATGGTGATCCCAGTCCCCTTCGAGTCATCCCTCCTAGCACACCTTCTTCGCAGCCAACTATTGTGCTCGATGAGGATAGTTCCACAGAGAAAGATAGAGAGGTGGACACGACATCCGTGGAACCTGATCCCAAGAAGCGAAGCGTGGATGGTGGTGGCATACAACAACACCAAGCTAACCCTTCAGGCCTGAGGATCCACTCAGCCTTCACCTCTTTCTTCAGGACATGTCAGCTTGGCATTTGCGATTCCAAGCTTGAAGGATTTGAGGACAAGTCCCCTAATGGAAAGATAGATATAGCTTTGAAAGCCACGCTAGAGGTAACACTTGTTCTCATATGGCCCTTCTTGAATTAATGCTCACCTCCCTCACTCTTTCTCATTTTTCTTATATATTTTTATTTTTAGGCTACTTGGCTCCAATATCATGCTCAGCTCGAGACCCCTGGCCTTCTCCAAAAACAAAGCAATGAGATCAAGGAACTAGGGAAGAAAAATGAAGATAGTGGCCTTCTAACCGCCAAGCTAAGGTCAGTGGTTGACCTTGAGAAGAAGAAAGTCAGTGATGCTAAGTCCGAGTTGAAGAGCATGGCTGAGAAGCATGCTAAAGATCTTGGTGTCATCCAAGAGCAAGTGGCCAAGCTTATTAGTGTGGTGGTAGAGTTGAGATCAACCAAGGATAAAGTGATCATAGAATTCAAGTCTTCTGATGAGTTTGAGGGGCTCAAATCAACTTGCTTAGATGAGGGATTTCAATCTTGCATGAAAGCCATGAGGAGGTGCTATCCTACCTTGGATTGGACCATCTTGGAGGGTGCCCTTGCTCGAGGTGAGCTCGACCTCAGTGACGATGTGGATGATGGTGCCCCTTTCCAAGACCTGGAGGGTCCAATAGTGGGTGAGGTGGAGACAGGCACCTCTGAGGTTGGTGTGCACGATGAGACCGTGATGGGTGGTGCTCATGGGGATGACGCTTACGGAGTTATGGAGTTAGTACTCCTTTTATTAGACCGTAATTATACCCATTTTGAGACATTTGTGTTGTTCATCTTCCTGTCTCTCTGTGATCACGGTGGTTGTTTGATGTGTTTTGTTGGACCTTGATCTTCATTGTATTATCTATGTAGGCCAAAAACTCGAAGGTGATTTTTGTTGAAACTTAGTAGATTTTCAAATAATATATATATATATATATATTCACGGGTATACTAGAGCTCAACAAATTGAGGTTGAACCCTTACCAACCTGAGCACAAGCTCGGCACATCTAGGTTGGTTCTTTACCAACCCGACCATGAGCTTGGCATGGCGAGGTGGGTTCTTTGCCAACTGGTCCATGAGCTTAGGGAGTTGAGGTCGGTTCCTTGCCAGTCCGACCATGAGCTTGGCGAGTTGAGGTCGGTGCTTCCCCAACCTGACCATGAGCTTGGCATGGCGAGGTGGGTTCTTCGCCAACCTATCCATCAGCTTAGCATATTGAGGTAGAGGTCGGCCCTTTGCTGACTTGGCCATGAGTTGGCGTGGCGAGGTAGGATCTTCATCAACCTGAACATGAGCTTAGTATGGCAAGGTGGGCTTTTCTCCAACCTGACCATGAGCTTGGCATGTTGAGGTAGAGGTTGGCTCTTTGCTGAACTGGCCATGAGCTTGGCATGGCTAGGTGTGTTCTTCGCCAAGCCGACCATGAGTTTAGCTTGTTGAGGTAGAGAGAGGCTCTTTATCGACCTGGCCATGAGCTTGGCATGGCGAGGTGGGTTCTTCTCCAACTTGACCATGAGTTTGGAGTGCCTACATTCTTGCCAACCTGACCATGAGCTTGGTGAGCTAAGGTTGGCTCTTTGCCAACCTGAGCATGAGCTCGGAAAATGTTGAGCTCAGAGATTTCGCCCATCAAAGCTTGATAGAATTATAGCTCAGACCTTTCGTCCATCTAAGCTTGGCCAAAATGAGCTTAGACCCTTTGTCAGTATGAGCTTAATAAAGAATATAGCTCAGACTTTTTGTCCATATGAGCTTGACCGATATTGAGCTTAGATCTTTCGTCTACTTGAGCTCGATAAAATATATATATATATAGCTCGGACTCTTCGTCTAGAGCTTGATAGAACATGTAGCTAGGACCTTTCGTTCATCAAAGCTTGATAAAAATATACCTCGGACCTTTTGTCCATCTGAGTTTGGCCAAAATTGAGCTTAGACCTTTCGTCCATATGAGATCGATAAAGAATATAGCTAGGACCTTTCATCTATATGAGCTCGATAACAAATATAGCTCGGACTCTTCGTCCAGAGCTTGATAGGAAATGTAGCTTGGACCTTTCATCCATCAGAGCTTGATAAAAACATAGCTCAGACCTTTCGTCTATCTGAGCTTGGCCAAAATTGAGCTTAGACCTTTCGTCTATATGAGCTCGATAGAAAATATAGCTCAGAGCTTTCGTCCACATGAGCTTGATAAAAATTGCGGCTCAGACCTTTCATCCATCTAAGCTTGGCAAATCTATGGAGCTTCATTCCTTCCTGACTTGAATGTGGCCCTTTGAGTTACCTTGTTAAGGCTTGGAGAGACGATACGTTGGAAAACAAATCCAAATTTTATTCACTAAATAAAATTGAAAACAAAACAAGAGCGAGCTCAAACACTAGCTAACTCAGTTGAAACTACCTCATGAACTATCATAACAGGATAGTTCCACACTGAATGAAAAGAAACAAAACAAAAAATCTAAATCTCAAACTGATGATCTAACTCTGACAGCATGTAGACGATGAGGAAGTCACTAGTAATACTTCTTTAAATGCTCGGCGTTCCAAGGATGAGGCAGATTTGCTCCCTCGAGATCCCTTAGTCGATAGGCACCCGGGAGCACAATGTCAATGACACGATAAGGCCTTTCCCAAGTTGGTCCCAAGCTTCCATCTAAATGTTTGTGAGTAGCAAGCATGACCTTGTGGAGTACCAAGTCATCAACCTAGAAAGCTCGGTGTTTGACACGAAAGTTGTAGTAGCAAGCTACACATTGCTAGTATGAGGCGTTGCGCAGCTGAGCCTGGTCCCGTTGTTCATCTACCAAGTCCAAGTTAAGATTCATCTGGTCATCATTTGCTTCAACCTAAAACACTTCCAATCTCGATAAGCACTATAGCTTTGGCTCCAAAAACAGGGGAATACAGGGTGTCGCCCGTGATGTTTGGTGTGAAGTTCTGTACGCCCAAAGGACTTGGGGTAATAGTTCAGCCCATGCTCCTTTAGCCTTGTCTAGCCTTGTTTTCAAGTTCTTTTTTATCAACTTATTAATTGCTTCGACTTAGCCATTAGCTTGAGGATGAGCCGGAGATGCAAAGAAATGCTTGATGTTGAGCTCGACACCTAACTCACAAAGCTTTGGCATTATCAAATTGCTTACCATTATCTGTAACTATGGAATATGGGATACCAAATCGTCATATGATGTTCTTCCAAAGGAACGCGGTGCAATTCTTCTCGGTTATTGTAGCAAAGGGTTCAGCCTCAGCCCACTTGGTGAAATAGTCTACTACAACAATTGTGAACTTGGTCTGACCTTTTCCCTTTGGCATAGGGCCAATTAGGTCAATTCCCCACTGAGCGAAAGGCCAAGGACTACTAATTGGATTCAAATTATCTGGAGGTTGATGGGGAACCATCACGTATTCTTGGCACCTAGGATAAGTTTGAGCAATCTTCTTGGCATCAGCTTGGAATGTTGGCCAATAATATTCTTGTCTCAGACCTTTGTTGAAGAAAAACTGTAAATCTCTAAACATAATTTCACCACCACTAATCAATTAATGGGGTTTTATTATTTTAGGTTCGACCCATTCGAGACACAAGTCTCTTAATTACAATCCCTCGCTACAAGGGAAAACCCTTTGATTCCATCATAAAGAAACAGAATGTATGTGTTTGGTTTTGCGGCTGCTCCCAAGTTCAACCTCAGGGTGCCTACGTATCCTTTGCAGGAATCAAGCCACTCGTAGTTCAAAGATTCGCAATGAATAGATGACTCATTGCAAAAAAAAAGGAATTTGAATGAATTTGATTGAGGGGTGTTTGAGTGAATTTAGCTAAATAAGTCAGGGATTCGATATGGAGTTGTGTTTGGGATGGTTGCATCTAGATTGAATCTCTAGATTGCCTACGTACCCTTTCAAAGGGATCAAACCAACGTAGTTCGGACTTGATTTGTGTAAAGGTAGATATTTAATTTGTGGGGATTTGGTTGCGGTTGCGTCTATTGGGATGCTAGACTGCCTACGTACCCTTTACGGGATCAAACCAGCGTAGTTCCAAAGTTTAGAAATTAATGGGATGCTAGACTGCCTATGTTCCGTCACTCGTGATAAGAATTTTACATAACATAACATAATTAGATGAGGATAGCAAAATAGTGTTATTCTTGTGACATGCAAGTTCTTCTCCCTATTACGGGGCTTGAATAATTAGATTTGATATTTTGATTAGGACAGGCTCTAAAGCCTACGCATGCTCTACGGCCTCTATTGCTAGGGTTGTGAGAGACACACACACCTACCCATGACCTCTCATCTAAAACAAGTTTTGGTATGCTTTGGTTTTGTTTCGTTTTTTATACAAATGATATTGGGGAGGGGGTAATCAAACCTCGGACCTTGAATGCAAAAGTAAATGCTCGTAATTTCTCACCCACTTGAGTTACAAGCCCCTTGCGCTTTTATTTTTTTTTCTTAGTTTGAGCTTTATTTGACCATAAGCATTTTGTTCAAAGCCTCTTCATGTTGTTTTAAAACTGAATTGAGAGCTTGATTCGGCTGTAAGAAGAACATCTCAGTAATGTTTTCGGCCTTTTGAGCATTAAAACAGCAGCTGCCTAATTTGACTTCCTTTATAATAAAAGAAGACAATATTATTTGCTTCCCATTTTTCTTGCCTGCAAACATTTGTTAGTAATGATGGCCATTGGCCGCCTTGTCTTTGATTAAAGAAATGCACGGCAGATAAATTATTTCAAAACATCACTATACCTGTTACAGAAAAATAGGGATTCTTCTGACGTCAGTGTTATTTTGATGTTGAACTTATATGGAAAAATTCACTATTAATGTCCTTATCAAGGAACATTATCAAATTGAGTGATGACTTGAATTTGCAATCTGTTGCGTACTAGCCAGGCACAATCAAAATGACTCTTGTAGAATACGGTATTCACCTTCGGAGAAGTACGTAAATCACATTAGACCCTAGTATAATTTTTGGACAGCTAAGGTCACAATTGATGATCTTTCTGTTCCAGAAGTTCTGGAGCTCAGAAAATGTCTAAGGTTGCTTTGTTCATCAGAAAAAAAAAGTACTTTATAGTCGTATTCAGGCTTAACACAAGCTATCTGCAGCATGAAAAGGAAATAGTCTACAAAAGCAAACTTTATTTACAGCATGTCCACATTTATAGTTCAGACATTATTACACTCACAAAGTTCAACCATGCAATGGTGCCCCTCACATTATGCAGGACTCTCTCACAAAAAAGTAACGTCTTGAGCCGTGAGGTCAAGGATTGACTTGTCGAGGTGTTTATGTTCGACAACGGAGTCTGGAGATTCGGAGTCCTCTTTAAGGAGGGACTTCTAGATGTTACATTTTGTCCAATATAAAAACCAAAGCTTCCTTGTGCACCATTATGCTCTGAAGACTTTAAAGACCTTAAGTTTTGATGTATAGGCAGCATGGCCCTTGCAAAATCTATGTCAAAAGGGAACATAACTTTAAGCTCAGATAAGTTCTTGCAATGAGTACCAATAACCTTCATGAATTCAGCTCTTAAAGACAAGGAACAGCCAATGACACAAGCTCTTTCCAATTAATTCTTGATAGCTTGTTCAAATCCACCCACTGCTATGACATTCCAGGCTGGAAGAACAAGTTGTTTGAGGTAAGTCTGCAAGGAAAGAGAGTGTCAGCATTAGTCCCTGATTCAGCATGATCAGACAATTTCTGTTTCAATCGAACACCAATTAGTACACTTTTGGAAGTGAAATTTAGACATTCAGGCTGCGCAAATCAAGTGTACATTACTCGTGAATGCATGGAAATGGAAAATCCAATTCAGACATTTGGGCTGCGCAAAAATGTACTCATTCTTTCCAAAAATATCATTGTTTTTACTACAAACAATAATAATTGACATACACATATATATGATATGAGTTGCTCAAATTCCCAAACTCAATTAAAAACTGCCATTACCTTCTGAAGCCAACGTAGTTTTTGTCCGATTGCCATTCTACTACTAGCGATGCTTTAGTTCATATCAACATTTTTATGAGTTGCTCTACTTTTTTAGACCGAGGAGGATATAAGAAAGAGAACATGCAGCTTCATATTATAATTAGAATGCTTACAATACGGATAGAATGTACAATGAGGCATACATCTGCTTCACAAATATCACTACATAGCATGATGCAACCTAAAGAAACCATTGTATTTGGCAATAACATGCGATAAAGGTGTGCTTCTACAGCCATTTCAACAACCAGTGCTAGACTAGGCAGGCATTCACCATAAGACAACTTTTCATGTGAAACAACTTCTTGAACTAGGTGAACCTGTTTCCCCCCTTTAGACGAGAATGAAGGTCCTTGACTTCCTTGTCTTCCTATCCCAGCCAGTCAAATCAGCAGGTTGCTTATCCATGTTCCAAATGTATGCTACTTTCGTATTCTTATGCCAGGTATATCTCTCAAGCCCATCTTCAATGCTGTCTTTCTAAAGAGAGAAGGAGGTTTTTGCAAACCAATTGATTGACAAAATTGGTTGGCTTGCTCAACAAGTGTGGTTTTATCCCGGCCAATTTCCCTGATTGAGTTATAGTACCCAAGCCAAGCATGAAAGGCTGCTTCTTTGACACTACCGTCAATCTTGGCTAATGAATCCTCAATCTGCAAGAATAAGCGAAAACCCAGCATTACAAATAAGAAACCCGCACATGATTGTATTTCAAACTAACTGATACAAACAAGATAATGAAAACCTAGAAGCTACTAGCAGATATCCTAAATACTAATAAAACAAATATGGGAAATTTTAATGAACAAAACCTAGTTCATCACTAGGATTGGGGTACTGATTGCCATGTCTAGTAAAAATTCCAGAAATCTGAAATCTACAAATTGACTTAATTAATCATCTCATCAATGGTTGGATTGGACCATGAAAAGAGAGCAAGCTTTAAGAAACTTCAACTTGTAAACTGTAAACACAACCTCTTTTTGATTCAATAAGTTTTTTTTT
>NC_024128.1:19869120-19901582 GCF_000346735.1 Prunus mume
AGGGTTGCCACCCATTATGGATTTATTATCCAACAAAATGATTTAAGGGTTGCCACCCATCATGGATATCATCCATGAGTTTGATTTGAGGGTTGCCACCCATTATGGATTTATCATCCAACACAATGATTTAAGGGTTGCCACCCAACAAGCATTAATTGAAAGAATCCATATACCTGTGAAAAGTATTCTTGTGCTTATGCTCTTGCAAATTTTCTCCTGCAGCAGTTTTCTTCTTCTGTCGTTTCTTTTTCTCCCCTTTTTTTTTTACTGCTGTCCCTTTTATAACCAAGGGTCTTCTTAGTGTATGAAAACTGAATAATCAACCCCCCCAAAAATAGGAGCCACTAACCTCTCTTAAGAGTTTTCATTGGTTTAGACCTCCACTTCTCTACCCTCAACTTTCTGCTTGTTAGATGTGGCTAATAACAAATATCAAAATCATGGGGCTTATCCAACCCACGTTTCAATTTTTTTTTTTTGATTTTTTTTTTATTCCAACAACCTTTGTGGGCAAGAGATCGAGTGCCTAAATGATTTCCACAAACGCCTTCGTGGATTTCTCGAAGCACATAGTTAGCCTTATCAAGTGTCATGCATCATAGGTATGGCAAAGAGAAGCCTTTTTTATACAACCTGTTGTTGATGATCAGATATCAGAACGACCTATACCGTACACGTCAAGCTTCCGCTTTGTCCTCAGGTAGGACTCCATGTCTCTAAATCACGTATTGGATCCATCCAAGTTGACTCAGAACTAATAGGGAACACTTCCACGCCATCTTCCTTTGTGCTAGGTTTCTCTAAGAATTCCACCAGGATAGATCTTCCCAGGTCGATATCTAAGGAGGATGCTCATCAAGCAAGGGCATCAGCTTTCGTATTCTCGAGCCAAGGAATTTGAATGATTTCATAACCAATAAAATCATCCAACAACTTCTTGGCCTTGGCCAGGTAGGCACTCATGCTTCTATCTCGAGCTTGGTATTCTTCAGTAACATGATTTACTACTAACTAGGAGCCGCTGAAAATGCGAAGCTGTTTAACCCCGAGCTCGGAGGCTAGCAAAGTCCTGCAAGGAGTGCTTTATACCTAGCTTCATTATTCGAGGCCTTGAACCCAAACCATAAGGGATACTAGGTCTCATCATTTTTAGGTAAGGTTAATACTAACCCTGCCCCACTTCCTTGTTGATTTGAGGCACCATCAACATGTAGAATCCAAAGTGGAAGTTTAGGTCGTATCTTCTTCTCCATGCTCATCTCAGGCTGACCGGTCGGCAATAGTGGTGGTTGTACATTGGTGAACTCAGAAAGAAAATCCGCCACAGCTTGAGCTTTGATTGCTTCTCTTGAGCAGTACATGATATCAAATTCACCTAGTTCAATTGACCATTTGATGAGCCAACCTAAGGTCTCAGGCTTTTGCAAGACCTGCCTTAATGAGTGGTTGCTCAGCACAACGATGGTATGAGACTGGAAGTAAGGGCCAACTTCTCGATCTCATGGTACCTCGTTTCGTCATCTTGGAGAGCTTAGCTTACATAGTACACGGGGTGTTGAACCTTGCCTACCTCTCTGATGAGCACCAAGCTTATCGTTGTGGAGGACACGGATAGGTACAATAAAAGATCTTCACCACGTTTTGGCTTGGACAGAAGATGGGGTTTGCCCATGTACTCCTTTAACTCTTGAAAAGCATGATCACACTCAAGGGTCCAATCAATGATTTCGTCCTCCCCTTTATAGCTTGGAAGAATGGTTGACAACGATCTGTAGCTATATGAATCGATTTAGTGCAGCCACATGGCCTGTTACGCTTTGTACTTCTTTTAAGGTCCTAGGCTACGTCATGGTAAGCAGAGCCTTGATATTTTCTGGATTCGCCTCGATGCCACGCTGGTTGACCACAAACCATAGGAATTTTCCCGAGCTAACCCCAAAAGCGCATTTGGCAGGATTAAGCCTCATCTTATACCTCTTTAATACCTCTATGATGAGCACCATGCTCATCTCCATATGTTCCAAAGCTATGGTAACGATGATATTAATCGAACTGCATGTGTCAATGAAGACCCGGTTCACACAACAATTTACGATCTCAGCTTGGATTATGAATGGGTCATCATGCGAGTGAACTACACCTCTTTCCTTTTCCCTGTTAAAAGTGATTGCTCGGTACCCGAGCTTGGGTGACCTCGGAGTCTGGTAGCCTAGACCAATAGAGAGTGTCTGGACCAATAGAGCTTGGGTGACTTTGGAGTTCGTGCTTTGTTGGAGTCCGCAGCTAGAGTTTCTCCACCTGAGATAACTGTTCACCCGTTTTGCGTTTACTCCTGTGGTGGAAGGGCAAAGTTCCCCACTGCCTTGTGAACCATTGACTGGTCAACAAGTCAGCTTTCTTTGGTGTGCGAGCGTGCCACTGCTAGCAAGGAAGATTTTAGCAGACTTAGTTTAGAATGGATAACTTGTGCCCCAAGTTACTGATTTCTGAAAACAAACGATTGTGAATTTGGGTGAGGAATATCTCCCAAGTAAGTTCTTTTCTTGCTTCAAACTGGTGAGGACTTTAACAATTTATCTCAGTATAAAGAGGTTGTTCTGGCCAGAATGGTTGATGGAATTTAAACTGTCTTGGGCAGAACTGCCTTTTACAGAACTATAAAAATAAATATCCATGCTAAAAAGATGAAAGGACAGCTGGAAATTCATTTATGTCTGGATAGGAGGCTCTGATCCAGGCTGGGCTGGAAATGCCTGGGCTGGACTGGACTGTTGACAACTTCAACTGCAAAGCTTTAGTTGTAAAT
This sequence comes from Prunus mume, assembly GCF_000346735.1. Next base: position 19,871,930 of record NC_024128.1, read on the forward strand.
CGATACCAAAGGTTAATTATGGCAGAGCTTTAGTGTACTTCAAGCTTTTGTGAGGCTTTTGAGTAGGCAGAACTTCGGTTTCTTCAGTCTACAAGGGCAGAAGTGGCTGTTCTCGAGGACTTCAGTGGGCTAGAGACTGCACACTGAAATTTGTTGAGGTTTTCATGCTTGGGAAAAGCTCAAGCTCTACTTGTCTTGATTCTTTGCTGAACCAAATTTGTAACGAGAGAAATTTCGTTTTGATTGACTTTTTTTCTAAGTCTGAACCTTGGGACTTCTGATATGAAGCTGATTTCACTTGGAATTCAAGTGGGCTTTTTGGTTGATTTTTGGGTTGTTTGTTTGATTGATTTGAGTGTTGGATTGATTGTTGTTGTTGTTGTTGTTGAGTGTCTTTGAACCTGTTCACCCTCTCTTCTATTTATAGAAAAAATATTTTCTGGAGCAGGGTAATTAATTTTTTAATAATGGGAGGCAATTATCTGAGAAAGATCTTTTTAATTTTTAAAAAACACAAGAAAAAGGAATTTTATCTAATTTTTGGCAGTCGAGCTCTCAATAGTCACTTCTCTGCTTTTGAAAGAGAACCTAACTCCTTTTTTTAATCCCAACTGCCCTTGTGAGATGTCAAACCGTGATGGTTAGCTTGATTTCCTGTTTGAACAACTCTCTGCCCTTTTGCTTATCTTCTTCTTTAAATAACAAGGGTTGCTTGTCTCTTGGGACAATCACCCTATTTGGAATAGAGAAAATATCTCTGAATATATATATACATGTAAGAGAGGACTTTGATCTTCCGATTTATCCAGAGATTTCCCTTCCCAGTTTGCCAGCTACTGCCCTGTTTTAATTAACTCCCAATCAACTCAGTTGAGTTTGTTGACTTTTCTATTTCTGGTAGTCACGTGGGCTCCTGAAAAATAAGCTTTAATTAATCCTGTGATATTTTTAATCTGATACGCGTTAGTGGTGAAAAAGCTTTTTTTTAAGCCCAATCTTGTCTTGCTAATTTGATCAGTCTTGGTTTGCCCTTTTGGATTTCCTAGGTTCCTTGATTTTGGGCTGGGTTTGCAAGATTTTGGCCCAATTTTCAAAGAATATTGGTGGCTGCCCAGGATTAACATGGGCTTTGGTTTTTTGGACTGGGTGTGCCAAATTTTCGGCCCAAACAATTACATTGATGTCTTTTGTAACATGTGGTTGCTTATCTGGTGTGTTGTCATGCTGCTCTGCTTGCTTCTTCTCACCCATGAATTGACTTAGATGACCTCACCTAATTATTGCTTCAATCTCATCCTGGAGTTCGTAACATTGGTCCGTCATATGACCTTTCTCGCGGTAATATCTTGATAACTCATATATTTATACATTTATACCATCCATTTATAGTCTATTTGTGATATTTTTGAGTTAAATTTGCTGCGTTTTACCATATTTTGTGTTAGTATGCAGTTGTATCTACTTTAGGATCAAGTTGAAGGCAAAAGAAATGAAAACATGCCATTTTTGGAGCTGGCCCTTGTTCAAACGTGGAAACAAGTTTCGTGACCTGTTTTGAAGTCCAAATAAAGAATTCAAGGCGAACCTGGCTTGTTTGAAACTAAGAGCAGAATGGGAAAGCAATGGGGATTTCTATCCTGATTTGGAGGTGCCAAATAAGGCAAAAACGTGCCAAATAAAGGCTGATTTGTTAGGATCTCTTTGGAATATCCTACAGCCTCTTTTACCCCGTAAAAAATTGCCTTTTAGCCACTTTTACAGACCCTATTTATTTTGGACGAATTTCACAACCCTATACCTCACTTCTTGTTTATTCTCTCCTTTCATGCACATTAAAACCCTAACCGTTCCATATATTTCCACCATCAGGACTCATCGCAGAAGGCTGTTCTTGGAAAAGTTCAACATCAAAATTGGTTCAAGGGTTTCCTCTCATGAATTTATTTTCACTCATGTTGTTTATTTTCGTTTAAACCTCTATGAACATGATGTGTAACTAAATTCATAGCTAGGGATTTCGATGTAGCCTTGCAACATTAATCCATGTTTCTAAGTTAAAGTATTCAGTTCATCAATCTACTTCTTGTTTCATTCACTGAATCTACTGTTAAATATGTTCGTCAAGTTTCATGTTTGATCACCAATAGAGTTGCCTACAGATTATCTAGACAAGGTTATAGTAAACATCATGCTTAATCTTGGTAGACATGTGAATGAATGAAGAGAATGCTATGCAAACATCCTGTCGTGTGTTTTCTTTGGTTCTTTAACGTCTTATTGCATGCTAATGACTCTTAACTTGGAACCAAAGTTGAACATCCCAATTAGGTTGCAGATTAGGAGAATTTGATCAAAACCACACATCATATGGCTGATCATATATATGTAAAACGAACTCTGGAAACAGGTTGGTAGTTGAATACGGTTTAACTTTATAAACATGAAATTGGTTTTGCAATGGATCCCTGGTCTCATCCCTATTCTTCCTACATCAATATCTCATTCACTGCTACATTCTTCTTGCATTTTAAGTTATTTTTCATTTACAACACAAAAACTGCTCTCAATTTGTCACTTTCATTTTTAGTTAGGGTTCTCTCAAAACTAGTAATTTATAGAGGTCCAATCGGTCCCTATGGTTTGACACCCTTACTTGTACCACTATACTAACCATATATTGGTACTTGGAAGGAACACAACATATCTACAATATCGATTTGGAGCCTTTCGCCCTTTGGAAAACCTCGAAGGTCAAGGTTTTGGCAACTCAGTTCGGATGTGGAAGAAGACCTCATGTCAATTAGTATTCAAAGGAGTGTAGTTGTCGAACCGCGGTCGAAATAGATTTTGTGGCCGATCTCGGTCTCTCTCACCTCGTCTAGAATTCTCAAATCTTCTTTTCTTATAGTCCGTTTATCTCCTACACTAGGCTACGATGGATCCTTCCCTTCTGGTGTATCATATGTCATCTCCTCAGCTATGGCATGACGATACGCCTCAGACACCAAGTCCTCATATCTCTTAGGTGGAAGCTTGTTGACATGGAACATAAAAGGTCCTCTTTGGAACCCAGCTAGAAGGGCAGTATAGGCCTTATCTTTGGAGCAACTAGGGATGCTAATTACTTCTCAATCGAAACGGTTGATGTAGTCTCGCAACTTCTCCTTAGGGCCCTGCTTGATGCTGATGAGGTAGTTGGGTAGGTATCACTTTTTTGAGGCAGATAAAAATTGGTTCACGAAGCTCTGCTTGAGCAGGTCAAATAAGCTTTCGAAGTTTGGCTTCAAGGACTTGAACCAATCCTTAGTTGATCTTTCTGAGAGCAGAGGAAAAGCTCCACATTTCATGGCATCTTCGGCATCCTTCACGTTCATCCAGTAACCAAAGTCGTTCAGGAAGTCTACTAGATCGATGGTCCCATCATAGAGTCACATCCTGGGCTGTTTGAAATCCTTTGGGAGCTTGAATCGCTATGCCAAATTTCACTTTCAGCAACACTAGATAGGCATCGGTAAAATGGAAAATCGATGCTATTAGTACATTAGGCCTCGCTTTTATAAATAACGATACCAAAAAGGTGCAAAGACATCAGCACGATTTTTGGTTTTTTATAACGATGCCTTTGATTACCCTTTAGCATCATCAGTCATAACAACAAATGCCTGAAGTGTTTTTTTCCTCTCTTTTTTTGGGACATTTAAAAAAAAAAGCCACAGATGCCTAAAGTGTGGTCAACGCTCTAGTCCAAAATATTTCACACTCTTCCCTCTTAATTTTTCCAATCCCTCGCAAACTTCAACCATCTCCCTCTCAATTTTTTCAGTCCCTCTCAAACTCTTGCCCTAATTTCAATATCCTGAAAAAAATCTATCCTCTCTCTCTTTTTTTTTTTTCAGTCTTTCTCAAACTATCTTTCTTCTCTCTCCTCCATCGCTACCGCATTCTTGCAAAAACCAGATTCTCAAGCCAGACGCTCACACTATTTCTCAAGCCCAGACGCTTAGACAATTCTTAAGTCGACGATTGTGAGTGATTTCATCTATCAGTGAAGCATTTCCCTTTGCCCCAAAATTTAGGGTTTTCATCACACCCCACACCTCCTCTTCTGGTAAGCTTTTCTTCTCTCTTCACAACTAAAATTTTAATTAGGGTTTCAATTTATTGGATAATTTCTCTAATCTTACTCTGTCTTTTTCTCTCTTCTGCTGGGTCGTTGTCTCTTGCTGGCTCATTGTCACTCGTTGGCTTGTTGTCGCTCTGGCTTGCCCTTTGTCCCTCCTTCGTAAGCCCTTTTATCTTATCTTTTTTTTTAATCTTTTTTTTTTTGTAATTATATATTTTCAATTTATATAGAAATAGGGAAGTTTCTAAAGTAAAGATTTCTGGGATTTTTTTTATGGGCAAATCTTATGTGAATTGAAAAATATGGTTTTTTTTGTTTTAGGGGATATTTTTCTAGATTTTAGGTTGGATTATGATAATGGTGATAATTGTTTTGATAGTTGTCGATAATAGCTAATATGCTTTTGTTTCTATTACCAATGCAGTTGGCTGATCTGAACCAGGGAATTACTGTGATAGACGTGCGCATTCCTTTGTACGTTCTTATATGTTTTTTGTTTTTTCTCTTTAAAACAATGTTTGGATCCTAAATAAGTTGGGAAAATGTTTTTCATAATTGTGTATGTTTGTCTGGTTTATATTTAGGCTTATACTCTTTGGAAGTGAAGTTGAAAGGGTGCTTGGTGGTTGTCATGTACGAGGTTTGGTCATGTTGTGTGTGTGTGTTTGTTTTCATTCTTTACTCTGAAAGCTCCTATTAAAAAAGTATTAACTATGAAAGCTAATTATTTGTCCTCCTATACTCTTCTTGACTATGCTGAACATTATGAGTTGCTGAACATTTATGACTATGCTGAACACTTATTAATTATAGAAGCTTTTAGTATTTAATTTAAAGTTGTTGTTCTCAGTGGTTGAAGTAAAAAATTCAACATTTTAACAGTGCTTTTTTCTTTTTAAGGTTCATTGGTTTTGGTCGGTGGTGATCCTGGTGTTGGCAAGAGTACAATCGTGTTGCAGGTAGTAAGTTGTTGTGAAGAATGAGATTTACTTTTGCATTGTATTTATAAATTCATTCATTGGTGTTGCTGAGGATATTTTTCATGTTCTCTATGTTTGTTCATCATGTTGACTATTGTTATCTTCTTCTTTATTTGTGGTTTTGTTTTCATGTCAAGCCATACTTTTAAACTGGAAGTTGGGTTCACTAATAGCTGAAGGGCATGAGCTTGGTAAAGCAGCCCATGTTGTGTTTGTCTCTAGTGAAGAGGCCAGCATTTTCTTAAACCTTGTACTGGCGAATCAGCACGCGTTCTTTAAAGCTTCATTTATGCAATGTATTGACTTTCCTACTATCTAATTCTTGTCAAGCATATCATTTTATTTGTTGGTTAGCAGGCCCATAAATGGTGCATAAAAATGAAACTTTTTGTGTTTTCTAGTTTTTAGGTATTTTCTTTAACTTGATTAATTTAACATTCTTCCGTTGATTCCTATGAATATGGAAAACTTGTAAAGTTTTGTTGAATTCTTAGATGAAATAAAGGTAACTGCATTAAGTGTTGAATAGTTCTTTTTCAATTAGAAAAAAGTCAGTATGAAGATTGAAACAGAGGATCTTTTCTTGTACTCAAGCACTAATATTGAGATGCAGAGTGTTCATGCAATGGGCACGGTGAAGAGGTTTTCGAAGAGTGTTGAAGATGCTGATGAAGGTAAGGTCAATACATATATGTTTTGTTTCTATTCTTTTATATGTTTTTTCTTTTGGTTGATTTATACCTTTTTTTTCCATCTTTTTTAATTCAATGTATAGTTGCTTGCTTTATGTTTTTATTTATTTATCAGTAAGCACAAATATAAGAATGGCCTTGAGTTATTTGTGTTAATTTGTTCGTTTAATCCAAAAGTTCTTTAGTTTGGTCATGAATTCCTTGTTTTCCTACAGCTTATTACGTACCTGGTGAGTTCTCTTTTACTTTAGGCTAAAGATCATTTTTGGCATAGTGTTACTTAATAGTTGCTACTCACCACCAAATCTTCTACTGGTTCTTGTGGTTCCTTTTAAAAATAAAATAAAAAATAAATCTCAGCTTACTAAAGTAGTTATTTTTTATTCATTTGGCTGAAATGAAGTTGTTTGTTTGAATGATGCGGCTATCATTTGACTTGAGATAAAAGTCATGCTTGCATTTTGTTACTAAGAAAAGCTAAATGTGGTTTTTGGTTAATGCAAGACAGACCTTCAATTACAGTTTGCATACTATTTCAAATCTTACAAAGACCATAGGGATGCCAAAAAAAGACGTCCTGGATATGCAAATTATGATCCAAGAACTCCGTACTTACCTCCTAATTTCTTAAAGAGTATCGGGTGGCCAGGTAATTTCTTTTAGATAGATAAGTGGCCTATAGGGTTTGGAGGCACTTTACCATCATGAACTCTATTAATCTAGTCATGTGTTAATATTTAGAGACAACGGTGGGAGTTTAAGTCAAAGCACATGGACAAAGTTCTCTCCTTCAAGGTATGTTCATTCTTTACTATAGCCAAGTAAGCTAAATATATATAATTTGGATTTTTTTTTAAAATTGTTATATAATGCCACACAAACTTTTAGGGTCATTACTGCAGTGAAGTGGTGAATATCTTATTTTTTGTTTGAGCAAATGGGTAAATTTTATGAACTTTTTGAAATGGATTGGTGAATATCTGATTTTTTTTATTTTTTTTTCAGCAGATGGGTAAATTTTATGAACTTTTTGAAATGGATGCATACATAGGCGCAAAAGAACTTGACTAATATTAGGGTGAACAACCCCATTGTGGATTCCCGAATAAGAATTTCTCAATGCATGTGGAGAAAGTGGCTAGGAAGGTTGGCTTTATTCTTGTCATTTTCTGTGGAGATATCTTTTTGTTGCTCTATTTCATTGAAGTTAAACATCTAATATCTATTAGAAGTATATACTTGAATGTTTGTCATCTGATTTATATGATATCCTATATTTTAATTCTTAGCACTGCACTTTGTAATTTCATATCCATATTGAAGCTACTCATAAAAGGTACTATGAACTTCTGACTTCACCTTTGTCTATAGGTTGTGAAACGTGAAATATGTGCAGTGGTTACAAAAGGAACTCTAACTAAGGGAGAGATGCTGTCAGCAAACCCTGATGCTTCTTATCTAATGGCAGTGACTGAAAACTCTTACATGTATTTTTGTTGCTGGTATTTTGCTTATAAACAAGTATGGATCATATGTGGGGTTGGAAAGTCTGTGATTTATGGAAGTGTTGGATATATATATATATATATATTTGATTTATGAATAAATTTTAATTTATATAGGTTTTTCGGTATGTAATGGACAACACTATATGATATTGTTCCTAACAATCTCAATTTTGCACAAACAACAAAAGTTAAAAATTTAAAATAACAACAGCACTCATAAGATAATTGATGCTTATAACTAAAAGTAGCATCATCATTATTGTATTATGTGACGTTGTAAGTCGGAAAAAGCATCAGTGTGGTATAAAATTTTGTTGTTGTAAACCATATTTAGCATCGGAACTATTAAACCTACCGATGTCATTGCATGTTTAGGCATCAGGGGTCAACGATTTTATGGCACATGGAAGGCACTTTAGCATTGGTGTTTACGATAGAACTGGTGCGGTAGATATATAAAGGCAACGGATAATATCCGATGCGTATGACTATATCATACGCATCAATTCCCAATACATTGGTTTTTAGGGGCCTTTAGTAACATATATTATCCAAAGCTAAAAGTCAATTTTCACATAGTGAATTCAAGGATGTCCTTAGTGAATGGTATGGTGTCAGTTGTCATGGCCAGGTCAAGAGGTCCTGGACATCACTCAAGCTCGAGGGCTGTTAAGCGGACCTCCAGCTTCCGATCCATCTCATCATGCATCCGCTTCATGGCTTCCAAATTTCTACTTTCTCCGGCATGCTCTTCTCCGTGAACTTGGGGGACTTTAGACTGATCAACTTCCCTATCACGATCACGATCATGATTGATTTCACGATCACGATATTCCTCCAGCAAATCTCTTAGGTCAAGATATTCCTTCTGCTTTCGGCTGGCATGCGAGAGAAACCAGAGAATGAGCCGTGAAGGCTAGGCTTGAAAGTTTGCAGCTTCCCATGGTTCGTTCCATTAGGAGATCGAGGATGGCTCTCACCCTCTTCGACACCATGTCCCTCACATTGAAGTTTGCCTCGGCTTTGGGGTCCGCTGAGTTGACAATCTCCATGTTCTTGACGCCACTCTTCTAGCCTTCGTTGTCTTCCTGTATGGGTCTTCTTGGCCTCATCCATGACCCCCTTGTTTTGATCACGATGTTCGTTAATGTTTCCTTATCTCTTTCAGGTAGGTCACAATGTTAGTTAGGCGATTGGATTTCTTCCTTCCCTTATTCGGCACAGCGGGGGTGACGAGTTCGTTGTGGCTGGGCTCTTGACTCATGGTTTAAGCAAGTGGTTGTTGTCTAAAAACTTAAATGGAAATCAACAAGATGTCGATTCTCACAGACGGCGCCAAACTGTTGATGCCTAAAATTGGTTCAATAGAAGATGACCTCTTCGAGATCGAGGTTGGGCAATTCTTCTGGACTAGGTCAGCGTGACCAAACAAGTTGTCCTCCAGAACCTGTAAAACAAGATAGCTTTAGTGGGTGACACTGGTGGGATGCTAGCCAAGGACCCTCCGATGCTTAAGTCAGTCGAGTGTTTGAGAGTAAAATCACAATATGTTCTAGTGCTTGGAATTGCACAATAGGTTCTAGTGCTTAGAATTGCATACCTTTCACGAAAGGTGGCCTTAGCCTTTTATATCGTCCCAGATGACCTAATCCTTTTTGGAGTGGAACTCCAAAGCAAACCAGCTCTCCTCAAACTAGGACTCCAGAACAACCTAACCCTCCTCAAACTACGATTCCATTTAGATAGGCGTCTTGATGATCCTGAAAATCCTAATTTCATTAGGACTAGAAGTCCTTTGAGTGAACACCACGTAAATCAACCTCATGTGCACTGAGTTTGAGCTCATGGACCAATGGGCCCACAAGCCCACACGAGTCAAGGTGGAAAAATATATGGCGACCAGGCTCAAGCCCAGCCCGACCACTAACACCGTGGTCTGGCCCAGCTCAACCACTAATACCGTGGTCTGGCATAGCTCGACCACTAATACCATGGTCTAGCATAGCTCAACCACTAACACCGTGGTCTGGCACAGCTCAACCACTAACACCATGGTGTAGCCTAGCTCGGCCTAGAGGTATTTTACCTCACAAACACAACTCATTCGTGTAGAGAAACTGAGACAGATGGGTAAGTGCTCTATAGAAGATGGAATCCACTGAACGCGATCAACTCTAGAATCTTGTATGGAAGTCTTACTCACAAGTGTCAAACAAAGAATTCTAAGTTGTGATAATGCAAATTAAACCTTAGACCTGAGACATCACAGTTGTCTTATGTATATGTTGTTTCTCTTTTAGAGCATTATGCGGTCGTATCAAAATGATGTGACTTAAAGGTGTTCCTTGGGATTCTCAGTGTGTACACAGAGACATGTGAATGTACAACAAGGAATCTCTACTCTTAGTAAGAAGAGAGAATACTCTAAAGATATGATTCGTGAATCTTTGGCCAAAGTATTGGATGGAAATTGAAACAAGAACGTTTGCAATTTCATCAAATTGAATCATATAATCAAGAGATGTCGTATTAGGGATTTTGACACAAGTTTACCATATCCCGAGAATATGACATAGAATATTGAATTAGAGAAGGGTCAAATTGCATTGTAATCACAAACTGACTAGGCTCTCTAAATAAATTCTTTTTAGCTTGGGTAGCCATGACATACTGCTAGGTGTCACTCATGGTTTGTGGAAGCCCAGTAAGGATTAATTATAATTAGCCTTCGCTAATAGGGAGAATTGTATGGAGGGATACAATTCACACTTGATTCAAAATGAATCATTCATACTCATTGCCTCACTAATTAGAACCTATAAGATCGCACAACGAAAAGGAATCAATTGCGAAATTATGAAGATAATGAATGATTTTGTGACTTGGTCAAAGTCAATGTGAAAGTCAAAGATCAAAGTCAAAAATCAATAGTCAATGGTCAAACAGTTGACCCAACACTTGACATGGTCAACTAAGGATGACTGAGACCAGCACTTGTTAGACAAGTGAGTGATTGAATTAGTCAAGTCACTAGAGTAATTAAATTGATTAGATTACTTTAATTATTCAATTAAAGTTATGAAACTTTAATTAAATGTCACATATGACTTGGAAATTCAAAAGGGATTTGACCATATGGACTTAGGCACATATGTGACACATTATAGGATTAATGTGTTGGACCAAGATAGCAATAGATGACACACAAAAAGGAGGGGTGTGGCTACACTAGGGCTTGGGGGTATTTTTGTCACTCTTGTGACTTTTTTGATCTTGGTAAGTGTGCAACTATGGAATCCTATCATCCTGGGGTTTTTCAAGTTGGTGAAATTGGAAGAGATAAAACATCAAGCTCTCTCTCCCTAACCCCTTGAATCTGTCACATCAAGTGAAGGTGCTAGCACCACTCTTCACTTGTTGTCTACTTATTCTTTCATCCCATTCAATCATTGGTGAAGAGTTTTGGGGAGGTGCATATCTTTGTACCTATTTGGAGAGTTACAAGGTGGAGAATCAACATCAAAGGGAGAGACAACAACAAGAGTCTTTGGTGCACACTTTCATAGACTTCCATGAATCCCTGGTTTATTTAATGCTTCCGTTCTTACTTTGATTTCATATTAGATATTGCATGCTAGGTGATTTATACTCTCAAATTTTGGTTATAGAGTTTTTAGAAATCTCTACACAACACCATTCCCACAATATTCCCTTCACCCCTAGCTGGTGGATTCGGTTGAGGCAGATTCGCACCCAAGATGTTTGGTTGAACCTCCACTTGAGGCCTTGCCGCTGGCACTCCATTCGAAGCCACCTGATTCCCATTTTGGCCAATTTGTTGGCCTAGCAATCGATCAAACCTCTCATTTATGGGAGCATTTTGGGTAGCTATGGTTTGAGCCATGTCTTGCATTCGTTCATGGTTGAGTTGGTTTGGTGTCTACATTGCTCGAATGAGTTTTTGGATCTCCAACTAAGTGGCGGGATTCGGCTTTAAGACTGGTCCTCCAACGACTTCCGTAACATCTTCGACCACCACATGGTTGGGGTCGACAACTAGGCTCGGCCAAGCATATTTTGGCTTTCTTGTCCGTTTAGAACATTTTGTGGCTGTGTGTTCATTGGAAATGAACCAGCCATGCTTGTCTCTAATTCTGAACAAAGTCTAGACTCTTCAAACTCTTGATCACTTCTAGGATTCCTCCTAGTGTTTACCACCATACAAAACCTAGTTGTCCCACCAGGGGTGCCAAATTATGTTTCCCTCTTTTCGACCGAGGTGACCGATGGAAGAAACTTTTGGTCCTTTTTCTATTGGATTGCATAAGCATGCCACTACCAAGCCACTGATTGGCTTGAATGGAAAAGGTGGGAGTGTTGTGTTTGGACTTTTGACTTCTAATCAGCAGATTGATCGGCCAAGCAAAGAAGGCTCTTGGCCTAGGTTCTTTCACTTCCTCAGGGTTGAGGATGGTTAGGTTATTGGTATTTTAGTATTTTTTGAGATTTAATGATAATGATGCAAATTAAATTAAAAGATGTGATTAAACTTAAAGAGAAGAATTAAAGTGCAATAAAGTAAATCAAAGAGATAGATAAACGTAAATTAAACGAAGAACAAAATAAGAACGATATAAAAGATAAAGGCAATAAAATAAAGCAATCTGAAATTAAATTAAACTTAAAGCAAATTCGATAACAATTTAAAAGTAAAGCAATAAATTTGAATCTTAAAACAACGTAATGGAAAATGCAAGAGATTAAACTTACACTAACGAAAGTGAAGAACTGATCTAATCTACTTGTTTGGAAAATAAAAACCTAGTCTAGGAATAGAAAAGTGAAAGACAAAAACTAGGTTTTTTGCTCTTTGTCTGATAGGGTTTATATAGGGGCATTCGTCAGCCTATCGGATGGTCATTAAACGGCCAAAGGTCAACTTCGTTCAAAATCTTTCCTTGTATGGCTTCCTAAATCCATGCAATTGATTCGAATGAGATCATCGGATTACAAATCTGATCACTTGATTCTCTCCTCTTTAGGAATGTTCTAGATTAACATCACTCTCTTTGATTGCTTTCCTTGGATGGATCTTGTCACGTGCATGAAAATATCCAGAGGTTTTGGGTCTACTTCCATAGGTCGAGCTTGGACCTCCGAGGACTTGGGCTTAGCATCTGGTGAAACGTTGTGGCTTCTGGAATCTCTAATTGTGACTAAAAGAAATTCGCCTATATTGGGGTGACTGGAAATTTCTCGGTTCAAACTTAAGATCATATATATATATATATATATATATAATAAAATATAAATGCAAACCAACTCATGGCTATTGAAAACTACCCGGCCGTAAGGCCTCCGTTTTTTTATACAACATGTAACATATTTGCATATGAATCATGGATCAATAAACTTTCTAGCCTAGACTATGGGTACTTAAGTTTGGTTGGCCAAATGGCCATCTAATTGCCAATTTGGCCTTTAACACTTTAGTATCATAAATTCTTTCTTTTAGAATATTACTTAATATGTTTTATCTTAGGTCATGGAATCCAAACCAACTTTCTGACCAATCTAGCTCACTTTGGATTGTCAAGCATGCATACATTATATATATATATATATATATATATAAATATAAATTCATATCCAAAACTGATGGTTCTTTATTCAAATAGCGTGGGTCCATTCAGAGTACTTGGTGTAGACATTTAGAAGCCAAAGTACCTTTCGATAATTACATATGTATTCAAAAGAATCAAAAGCTACGACAGCCCTCCTTTGCTCCAAACCATGGTCAATCTCAAGGGACTTTAACCCATATCAACCAAGACTTTATGTTGATAATTTCAACAACCTTCTCCATTTGGATTTCGATCCATCAGCTATATTTGCGACCAATTGCAAGGCCTTTCAACGGAAAACCACATCAGCCATTGTCAGCCATCTCCGACTTCGCTGGTGAGATTTTTGACCAAAACCAACTGAGGTCATAAGAGAAGAGGTCCCAATCTGACTATTAGACTTGAAAAATATAGTTAGAGGAGTTGCTTTGAAATCTAAATATTGTTGCAGCAAGATTTCAACCCACGTGGAGGCTCCAATCCATCTAAACCTATCTCCCGACCCGGCTATTTTTGGGTCTCATAAGTGGTTGGTAAGACAACCCAAAACCTTGGATTTACGTAGCTGGTTATCGATTCCAAACCAAAACTACTTAGTTTTTCATTTATTTATTGTCATTATAAATAAAAATTTCTTTGTTTGGCTAGGCCTTGTGGAGTTGAGTCTTCACTTGACTTGGTTTGGAATTGGAACCACTTGACTTGGCTGGAATTTGGTCTCCTTGGCTTAGCTTGGCTTGGCCTGGCTGGAATTTGGTTTCCTTGACTTGGCTTAGAATTGGAGACCACATCCAAACATTGCCCTTTGATTCCTTGGCATTTGATTGGTGAAAGGGTAAGTGAATCAAAATTCTTACGACTTTTTAGTTTTCTCTAGATGTTTCAACTTCATTCTTTACTATAGCAATTTATGGTGTTTGAATTAAATTGATGTTTAGAGAGATACCCTAGTCAGTATTTTAGAGACCTTTGAATTTGAACTTCATAACCGTTAGAAAACCTAGGCATTATAAATACCATTTTGCTTCCAAATGTTTCTTCATAATCAAAAAACTTCATTGCCATTTCTCTTAGAAAACTTTCTCCCACCAAACCTAAACTTTGCTTCCTAGATTCGTCATTTGATCGGCCAAAAACCATTCAAATCACCACCAAATCCGTTATTGTGCTAGTTTTCAAGATGTTGTACTTTTTTCCTTTTGATATTGTTGTGATTTTGATGAATGGTGGCCATTGGAAGCTTATTTTTTAAACTTTTGAAAGTTTGGATGTTCTTCATGTTCTTAGCAAATTTTATTATTTTACCACCATATTTTCCTTGATTCAAATAATACTTGTGTTTGTAGGATGGATCCAAAGCTAAAGTCCATCATCTCTCAAGTTGAGGAAGGCCATGGCTGAAAGGGAACAAAAACTCGAGGAAGCCTACACCATCAATTCCAAGGTGATGTCCCAAGATACATTCTTGGTCCCTTGTACCCACTTCAACCTCAGATGAAATGGTGAAGATTTGGGCCAAGCAGAGTGATAATCCTCCACCTTTCACCATGGTGTTTGATTGGAAATCTACTTGGGAAGCTCTCTGACCTATCAAAGGTTGGTCATGTAAACCTTCTGAGGTTGACCTTGTGGCTAGGAAAAAGTTCAAAGCCAAGAACCCCAACCCAATGGCTGACATTGAGCTTAAGAGAAGTCGGTATGATTGGTACAAAGCTTTGGAACCAAGAATGAAGACTTCTTGGCAAAAAAGTGGGATCTACGATGTCATGACTCTTTGCACTTCCAGGAGTTTTCCTTGTGATCGTTACTCATCATCGCAGGCCTATGCTTTTGGTCATACTCCAACTGCATAAGGTTACGGTTTGGGATGATGACCCCCACTGTACTTGATCTGGCCGCTATCACTGGCTTTCGTCCACATGGTGTGACCTACTCAGTAGCCAACCTTTTGGAACCCATTTTGGAGCCAGACTTCTTCCAAATGTTGTGAAAACAGTGGTAAAAGCTGAAGTGATGTCATTACTTGCTAATATTAGGTGATTGGAGTTGACTTTTGATCACATTAAAACATACTTATAAAAAAAAACACCTAAATCAATGAAATTTAGCATATAACACACTCAAACAACAAATAAGCAAATAGAATGCACAAGCACTATAGTAGCAATCCTATCCCAAAATTTCATTCCTTAGTCTAACCTTTTTAAAACACTTTAAATGTCACAATAGTTCAAAAAACCCCTTTCTCCAAAACCCTTTTTCCTCCCAAGACATAACTTCACTCAATTACATATATGGTATAGCTCAAAAACCCTTCAAAGAAATAAGTCCTTGAAGTACTTTCTTTGATCAAAACCATATTGCACTTGTCCTCATAAAACACAAACCAACACCACAATTTTCAGAAACTTCATACAAAGTACAATCATCATAAAAACTCGGTACAATACATATATATGGGGTAAAAAATGTATCACTGAATTATTATTACCCCACCTCATAAGTTTAAAAACTGCAGCAAGTAACACCAAATAGCAAATCAAACCCAAAGCTCTTTCTTGTTTCCTTTCAACCCAATCACATATGCTCAAGTTATGAAGGGATGACTTAATGAGTGCTTAAGTGTTTGAGTGACATAAACTATTGAAGTTCTTACCTACTCTTAAGATGAGAGAAGGATATGATTTTCTGAAAGTGCCAAATATGGAGAGAGAGAGAGAGAGAGAGAGAGAGAGAGAGAGAGAGAGAGAGAGAGAGAGAGTATAGCAGTTTATGTGCAAAGAGGAAGAGAATGGTGAAAATGAAGAGAGAGAAAGAATTCAACCAAAATAATAAGCAAATAGCTTAAGAGTTCCAAAAATTATTCTCACCTCCTCAAATGCAAATTGTTCTACCACGAGATGGTTGAGATATTAGCTTGACACACAACCGAGCAGGTGACAAGGATGAGGTTTTAATGTGATGGCCGGTTGCTGGTGGTAGTAATTGGTTGACGACGGCCGGCCAACCGGCCAGAGATGGTTGTCGACCGATGGTGGGTTGCCAGACATGTGGCATAATGTGATTGACTTTAAATGAATTTGTTAAAATATAGGAGTGACAATGTGTGTAATTTTAAGGGTTTTTAATTACATTATTGTAAAATTGGGTGCTATATTTAAGTCACTAACCTTATCTAAATTAGGTAAAATTGAATTATTATCTACCACAATAATAAACTTTCTAGTGAATTTAAACCAAAAGCTCCCATTTTTCTATTTGGGTTAATTACAATTTTGGTCATTGGGGTTTGGGGTTTGGCTCAAAATTAATTTTAGTCACTGTGATTTCAATTTTTCCTATTTTGTCACCGTACATGCAATCGTTAACGAATCAAATCCAAGCCTTCAATTCTGTCACTTCGACAGGGTTTTTATTGTCCTGAAAATTAAACAAAATTTTAAAATTAAATATATAAAATTAAAAAAGAAAAACAGAAAAAGGCAAAACCACCCCATCCTAACCTCTCTACCATAACCACCATACCCGTCAAACCACTCCTCCACCCATGAAATTTGTCCCCAATCCTTCCCTTCCCACCTCCCCCAAATATACCCAGCACACCCAATCTCTCCACCGTTTCGTTGTCTATCAAATGAAGAATTTACCATCAATTTTTTATGCTGATATTTAATGCACAGATAGTGTCAATCCATAGCAAATTAGCAACCAATATCTCAAATCTTGTTCTTCTTTTTCTAGCTATTGGCCCTTCGTTGCAATGACCGAAATTTTTTAAAAGTTACTTGGCTCGTCTGTTTGTTGTTGTCTTTCTTTTTTTCTTTTTCCAGTTTTTTTAGTGGGGATTCCATTGGCTAGAGGGGATGGGGTTGGAGGGTAGGGGGTGGCGACTGGGGCTGAAGGTGGGGATTCTATTGCCTCCGCAGGGACGAATCCAGAAATCTTCTTTCCGGAGGTCAACACATATGAGCTCACAATTTTTTACATACACAAGACCCGTAGAAATGAATGAAAATGCAATAAAAGCACATACATGTAGTTTTAGTGTGTATATTACATATATGCATGTTTATTAGAATTTTTTTTTAGAGAACATGTTAATTTATTTATTTTATGAGGAACATGTTTATTAGATTGTTATATGCAAGATTGGAAGATAAACTCCAACCAAAAAATAATACAGAGCCAAAATTAAGAAGTTAATGTGATTACTGAAAATTTAGATGTAATTTAAATTAAATAAAGAAAAGTTTAATTAGGTGGGGTTGTTAATATCGGGTTGGGGAAGAGCTCTCCTTTGGGTTTTTGTTTTCTCAAACCTGTCCAAAAGGCCATGATAATAAAATAAAATAAAATAAAATAAAAATAAAAAAAGTTAAAAGTGACCTGGTCCTAGACGGTGTCGTTTTGGCCAGGTCCAAAAACAAAAACAAATAAGAAGACGAAAGGCAGCATGCGAGAGCAAGGCAGGTGCTGCCATGCCTTCTTCATTTAGACATTTCATCAAGCAGTTGTTAGGCACTCTTACCCAGCCATCAAACACGACGAGGGGTCAATCCTTTTCCTTTCCATGGCGTTTTCCGGGTTTCCAGGGATCAATTGACCACTTTTGCCCCAACGTGTGTCCATCCCTGTGCCTCCGTCGGCATCCACTGCTGGGTTCTCTTACCAACCACCAGTCACCTTTTTTCTCTGTACCCAACCCAAGCTCTATTTTTTTCCCCTGCGGAACAACATAACCCCATTGTGGGGTTACGGTGGGGGTGGGGGTGGTTTTGTCTTCTTTTTGGCCCTTTTTTAACTTTATATATTTGATTTTAAAATTTTGTTTAATTTTTAGGACAATAAAACCCCTACCAAACTGACAAAATTGAAAGCTTGAACTTAATTTGTTATCAACTGCAAATACAGTGACGAAATCGGAAAAATTGAAATCACGATGACTAAAATTAATTTCAAGCCAAACCCCAATGACCAAAATTGTGATTAACCCTTTATATTTTTACACCAGGCAGCAAAACGAAATAAACATATCAACCAGCGAAACCCCCACTGTGTAGACCAGAAGAGTCCATAGTATATTTTCGTATTACAAATACAAAAAACAATCATTGCGAATACAAGAGGGCTTTCTACCCGACAACTCATTGAGATAATAACTTAGATACGAGAAACTATTTGACAAAACTGATGCTAGTCGTCTACCTATTCTCTCAATTGAAAATATAAATTGGAAATGCTTTGATTAGATACGAGAGAACCAATAAAATCAAAAGGCAGATGGGGACTAAAAGCTACACTCGGAGATTATCTATCCCATTGCACTTTGTGCTCATTGCCACCAGTCAACAAAATCTATTGGAGCACAAGACAGAAACTAAAACTTTCCCACTATCATTTCATGGCCACGGACTCCCTTTTCCTCATTTCTCTTTCTTAGCCAATGCCTCCCCTTTGCACTCACTTCCAGCAGTAACCACAAAACCTGCACCAACCTGGAAGGCAAACAAACATAATAATGAGATACCAGCCGCTGCATGAGAGACATGAGGGGAAGAGAGGCAAGTAGAGAGATCCCAAAAAAGGTATGCTTACTTGGCAATCTTTTAGTACAACGCGATCTTGGAGCTGTACATTGCTGCAAATAATTGAATTTTGGATCGAACAGCCATCGCCAATGGTAACATGATTCATAACAACTGAATTCACAACCTGCTTAAACATTAAAATTTGATAAATTTATCTGAGCTCCAGATACCTCTGTCATTGTAGTTAATCAGAAAGACAACAGAGAAAATATAAAAAAGCTAGATACAATTTTTTATGGGTGGTGATTTTCCCACTCCCTTTTTATCCACCTACACTCCCTTTTATTTTTTAATACTTTTTACTATAAGATAAAAGGGAGTGTAAGTGAACAAAAGAGGTGTGAGAACAAACAATTGTAAAAAAATGGTGTAAGTAGATAAAAAGGGAGTGGGAAAATCAGTACCCTTTTTATTATTTTTTAATTCCAACCTTAAAAGATAAACAAATCATCTTACTTTCACATTAGAACCTATCCGGCAGTGACGGCCAATAACAGATCGCTTAACACTACATTTGTCACCCATTTGTGAACCTTCCCCAAGCATGCAATGTGGTCCAACCTAAAACAAAGTCCCACCAGCTGATGAGTACCATAATAACCTTAAAATGAAGTCACCCAGGGCAGTGACCTAAACTTTCCCAAAATTGTCAGAAAGGTCAACAATATCTAATGCTAATTTGGCAATCCACTTTTTTGAAATGTAAATACTTTGACTTACAGTTGTTTTTGATCCAAGTTCTGCTGATGGATGAATGATGTTATTTTGTGGAGAGAAGGAATACCCTGACAAATGGCTAGCGTCTCCTATGACCTGGCAGGAATTCAGAATTCAGCATGTGGACATGCCAAAAGGTTGCACAGAATGAAAATGTAGAACATATGATTATCATAGGAAATGCCCAACTTAAAGCTCTTAAACTCACATCTCGATTAATGTCACTGAATGCTTGAATGGAATTTAAACGCACACAGTATTTGCTCTTTCCAGCGATATAAACACAGCATTTATGGGTTCTTCGAACAGGAGTAGAGCCATTAGGACCTAGGGCATAGAGCTCATGGAAACTTGGAGTGGATGAATTAGCCAGGATTTGAGATAGCATTAATTGGTTGTTCTGAGAACTGGCCTTCTCATTTCCGTTTTCTTCTGTTTGTGGTGCACCATTTAACAACACTTCTGAACTCTTTAATACAAAGAAATATGAACTAGTCAGATGATTTAGAAGGGCCAGTATCCTAAAGGACTCTAATAAGGAAACTCACTGGACTAACCAGCTGGCAGCGAACAAGATAAGGCAATACATCCTGCTTTAAACTCTGAAATGTATCCTTTTGATCCAAAACTTCATGCAGAACAGACCTAGGAGGGAATGTCAGTATATATTGTAAGCATGTAAAACGAACAATTTGTGCATGAAACAATCAGTATTTATAAGCAAAAAGAAAGGAGTTATAACCTCTTGAATGCATATAAATGAGCATCCATGAGATCAGATCGAATTTCCATCTACACAGAAAAGAAAAAGTGTAAGACTATGCAGAAACCTATTTAACCTTATATCAAGGTTAAATGACATTTGAATTGACAATTCTTAACTTCATAAAAATTTCCATTGCTTCAAAGAAATATACATAGCAACAAAAAATAAAGTATGGAAATTACAGCAATGCCCCCTGAACTGAGGTGTTATCATTTACCCCCTTAAAAATGTTGGCCCTATAAATTATGCACTGTAGGGTCTCTGTCCAGTTCCATTCACTTTTCTGTTAAATGCGCCATGTGACCCCTTTTCCAAGGGTATTTTTCTCACTTCCCCTGCCTCTTCTCTCTTCTGTCCCCCTTCTTTCCATGTCCACTCTTCTTTCCCCACCCCATTCCCAATGTAACTTGATCAACCAAAAAGCTCCAAGAGTCATAGAAAAAACTGAATTCAATTCAGTTGGAGTACCCAGCTGAAACTAACACATAAAAGAAACACAACTGACATATCAACCACTCACTTTGAATACCCAACCATCAGAGTACCCAACTCAAGCTGGTCATGGAATTCGAATACCCAACTCAGAGTACATTTCACAAGCTTCATAAACAACTCCACAATACCTAAATATTTCATGATTTCCATGGCTATTGCTCTTGTTGGGACATTTTATTGAGCATGTGCTAGATAAGAGGCAGAATCTGGGCTTAAACAAAAAATTCATATTTTCCACACAACTTGCTAACCAAACCCAATACCACAGAGAATCCACTAAGCTAACCAAACCATTTCATAATTTGTACAAATTTGTGCAAATTAAAAGAACCAAAGAAACCAAGCCATAACCAAACAAAATCAGGAAAATAAATTTTAAGTCCAGTAAACAAGCTCATCAAATTGCTCAACATTGTAATCTCCTTAAAGACCATCAAAATCAAACAAAACCCAGCCCCAAATCAACTGCCAAACCAAATTATTGGACACTTACCCAGCACCCACAGCCAAATAAAACACCCCAACCCCCAAACCACCCATAAAAGTCATCCCAGCAGTCCAAAACCCAAAGTGTCCCAAACCCAGCGAAATGCTAATCCCTAAATCCCATTAACCCAAGCAAGAACAAGCAGAAAAAGGGAAGAGAGAGAGAGAGAGAGAGAGAGAGAGAGAGAGAGAGAGAAAGAGAACAAATGTAGGAGAGTAAATGGCACAGAAAGAGAGTGCGCAGTGAAGGAAAAAGAGAGAGAAGAGATATGAAAAGGGAAATAAATAAAATTGGAAAAGAATGACCAAACTTCCCTTAATAAAGGGTTCATATCCACGGAACATGATCTTATTTAACAGAATCTTGGATGGAACTGGACGGCAACCCATCATTTTTTTTTTTTAAACAGAGATTTTCATTGGGTGGAGACCCCAGATTAATAGACAAGCATAATCAAAAGGGTAAACTGAAAGAAGAAAAGATTTGGGGGACAAATTGTAACACCCCTATAGTTAGAAAGCTGGAATGCCATCCTGAAAAGAAATTAATCAAATCTGTAACAGAAGTTTCAATGTAGTAATGATGATCAGCATGAAGTAAATCAGTAACTCATAATTTTTTATATGATGATGTCCAAGATGAGAGAATAGTTTTACAAAGTTATGCGGGAGCATTAAGCATATGCCCATTGAAAGTTCACCAGCCAAGTAATTGTTTTCTAGTCTACCGAAATAAACAAGACAATCCACAAAGGGAAACCCATTACCTGGCCAACTGCACGGAGTATGCTCTTCTGAATTCGAATATCTTTTTCAAGTTCTGCTCCTAGTAAGAACCAAAAGAAGCTAGATGAGGAACATGTAAGGCTGCATGCTAAAGAAAAGGATAAGTAGGACAAGTAAATGATCTAACCCGTTGCTATGTACACTAAAAACTGCTTTGTGGGATCCAGCCCAATGATATTGTAGCGTCCAGGTTTTTTGGCTTTATCTTTTCCAACAGAAGATCCTGATTCTGAAGGTCCACTTACAGGAGCAGAGCAAAGCATTGCAGTTACTACTGCATCATGACGTCTATGAGCAGCAGCTACTGCACCAAGAGGAACATCAGAGACAATATCACCACTCACAACCTGCAGGCACACAAACAGTCGAATACTATGTAAGAAAAAACTTTTAAGAAGTCAAAATACTAAAAAGGATATCTAGATGCTAACCAAAATGTCTTTTGCAGTCAGGTGGTGTGCAATGGCCCGCAGTGCACCAGCTGTTCCAACATCCTCAGGGACTGCTGCAACCTGCAGTATACAGAATTATGCAATGCTTCTCTAGGTGAGAACTTAGGTAAAGGACCTCTAAGTGGAGTTATTGAAAAGGACTGCTTAGTATCATCGTGACTAAAGACTTTATATACTGACGAACTCAGTTTACATGCACGGGCAAACAAAATGCAATAATGCAAGGGATGTGCATCCAACTTCACAGAAAATGAAGCCATAGAAATAATTTTCCATAGAAATAATTTTGAAACACAGGGAATTGCCAATTTACATGCAAAGGCTACCATGCCAAATAACAAACTCAATTACTTATACAATTGCCCTTTTTTCCAAACAGTAACACTCCAAACAGTAACAAAACTAACCAAAAATCAAATTTCAAATTCAATAACCAGAATAATCAGCACAGATACAGCCTCGCAAACTTAGACCTTCAATCAGAATTTTAGTCATTTGGAGCCCTAGATTACTCAGCGCAGAAAAGGACAGCATGATGGCATACAGATCAAGCATTGACAGGGATAAAATTAAAGCCGAACAATCAAGAGACAGAGAGATTGAGATTGTGCGGAACCATTCTTCCACAAGTAAATCCCTGTTCCAGTAAGTAGAGATACGCAAAATCACACGGATAAATAATTACTCTGAGTCAGAATCAATAGTATTTGATTAATCCTTTCCTTTTCATCAATCGGATCACTGTATGAGACCCAAGATTCCTTTTTTTGGTTTTTTGATGTGTTATTGATAAGAAGCATTTTTTCACTTTATAGAAAGAAAAAATAAAAATAAAAGAGTAGATAGCAGAGGACAAGGTGTCCACTGACATAAAAAGTCTACTAATCAACAGCTAAGAATAATTACATCCGCCAAAGAACAGCCACATAAAAAAAAATTGCATCCAATCAGAAGAAATATAAAAATAAAAAAAAGTCCTTGAGCTCTGTAGATATTGATGCTCATAAGGATGCCCAACACAGACCCTCTCCCACAAGTGATCCACTTCCTTAACCCAAGCATCATTAAATAAATACCACTCTATTTCTCTCCCCCAAAACTACCCAAAAAGAGACATCACAACATAGGTGCCAAATGATCATTCAGTTTTTGACACATTTCCAAAAACTTACACAAGGACTCCAAGACTATCTTTTCTAATTGTTAGACATCAAGTGTTCTCTTATGTACAAATTGTATTTGATCCATTAATCCTAAACAAAACAAAAAAAAACTACAACAACTACTACTACTACAACATAGCATTTAAAAAGAAACAAACTAAAGTAACATAAATTTCAAAAATAATATTAGTTAAAATAAAAACAAAAGAAAGCAAAGTTTGGTAAGTACCTCAACATGTAAACGATCAACATAAGCCCCTGAAATCCAACTGCCAACGCGTACAGCCGCATCCTGCCCTTCAACCACCTAGAATGAATATACACAACGCAAAATCAATAAGAAGCGCTGTTTGGTTGCTGCTGGAAAGACGAAAACTTGCCATCACACAAACTATCTTAACCCATGATAACCGCCATGAGCAATGAAACAGAGAGCATAAGCAGAGCAATGAAACGGTTAGAGAGAGAAAGAAGAAGAAATCGTACAACAATGAGATCCTTAAGGTTGCTGAGTTCTAAGAGCTCCAGAACGTACGAGATAACCGGACGATTCCCCACAGGAAGCAGAGCTTTTGGAACCTCCTGTCATTATAAAAGAGTAGAAATCATCAAAAATAAACAGTAAAGTAAAAAGAAAAAGAAGAAGAGGAAACAGTAACGATTGTAGAAATAGGAACCGAGTGTTTGGCTGGTGGGAAAATTGGCGAGAAAGGGACATAAATAAATCGAACTGAGATAGTATCTTTCCGGGAAATCAAGTGGAAAAAAGTTTGAGGACCTTGGAGACGAGAGGGACAAGGTTCTTTGAGGTGCCACCAGCTAAGACGACCACTTGGAAATCCATCGGAGCAGAGAGAGAGAGAGAGAGAAGGGGGGGGGGGGGGGGTGTGGACCAAATTGGGGAGGAGAGCGTAGCTTTACTGCTCGTAATTATTCTGTTTTACGGTGTCACTTACAAGACTACTGCTGTTTTTAACCACTTACCACATCACAATTAAAAGTTTAACCCTCCGTTAAATAAGGAAAAATAATTCAGAATTTAGCAAAGAGTAGAAATTGACAATTGACAATTTAAGAATGGAATTTATTAAATAACACGTGGAAAAAATCATGAAAATTAGGACATCAAATTCTCGGGTTTAATTTCCACCAAAATATGTGTCATTTCAAAATTTCCATGGTGCTATTTACAAAACTCCTTCATTTACAAAATTCTACCTACTTATCCAAACACTATAAAATCTTCAATTGCTAGAAATTGAAATGATGGAATTCTAAATTCCGTCATTTTAGAATTCTATGTAATTTTCAATTGCTTCATCCAAACGAACAATAATGGGTTTTAATGGATTCTATAAAATTAAATAAAACTTTGGGTGTTTTTAGTCCTAACTTTCAACAACTTTCCAAAAATCGATGTGTATTCAAGCAGTCATTATTTATGAGAGAAATACAAAAGTTGTGGATTTTGATAGTTATATAGTATATTTTAGGTTATAATAAATACATGTTTCTCCTTAGAGATTTGAGAGTTTCACTAAAACACCCAAAATGAGGTCTGAAATTATAAAAAAACCCAAGCACTATTTAAACATATAAACACACCCAAAACCCATCATTACACACACTCAAAACCCATTTATAAACACACCCAAAAAGTTGACTTTGGGGTTGATTTTGGATGTGTTTCTATGTTTAAATAGTGTTTGGATTTTTTTATAAATACATGTCTAGGATTGGGTTTATTTATAAATTTGTATAGAGATTTTAGGTCATGACAAACCTTGGTCTTAACTTTCACGAAAAAAAAATTTGTTAGAAAAAAAAAATTTAATGGTCTAACAAAATTCCGTTACTATTTCAATCCAAAAACAATTTTTTTTTATTGTTATAAAAATAAAAAAAGAAAGGTAGCTGAGAAAATAATTGTACTTTATAGGTAATATAACTCTAAGTAGATACTCGGATAATGCATACCAATCTCTAAATGGATAGCCATATTAATAAATGTTGAGGCCCAAAAAGTCACAAGAAACCCAAAGACATTTAAAGCCCAATATACCATATAATGTTGGTCATGCATTAATCCAAGTTGTATTTTAGAAATTAATTCATTAAATAAATATAAAAATAGTGTGCATGTCATGCCAAGCCAATAATGCATTTTTTTATATGTCAATCACCTACCAAGCTCACATGAACCCAATCATGTGGTTCACGGGGCTTCTACAAAGGATTATGGTGTGGAAAGTTACGGAGGTCCACAAGGCCCATGGAAGCTCTTTGATAATGGAGACTTTGGGCTATCTACTTGGGAGCACCAAAGTCCAAGCTCATTACTTAGAGTTATCCAATGTGTGTCAGCAAATAATATATTTTTCAAGCACTTTCTTTTACCAATAGGAAATAGTCATTTTCCAATGCTTAGCTTTACCTGCTTGAAAAAAGAATGTCTTAATGCTTTCTTTTACTTGTTGAAAATAGATTAGCTCCAACACTTCATTTTACCCATTGTAAACTAAAAAGAGCCTTCACCTTCTATAAGTTGGGAGGCATTGCCCAAGCAAAACCAACTCCTTTTGGTTGCTGAAAGCCTTTCAGCAACCATGAGAACTCATATTCCTTCAGCTGCTGCAAGCATCCCAGCAACCATCACAGTCATTCCTTAGCCATCAACCTCCATCATTTGGCTGCTGCAAGCATCCCAACAACCATCGACCAACTCCTCTTGGTTGCTCAAGCACCCTAGAAACCATCAAACCACCTTCCTTCCTCCCTTCGGCTACTGTAAGCATTCCAATAGCCATCCCAGCCATTCTTCAGCTATAAGAACCATTTCTTCTACTTTCTTAGCCTTGAAATCCTCCATCTTCCCTATAAAGCTTCACCAAGCAAAACTCTAAACTTTTCCTTCCTCCTCATACCCTTCCAAGTTATAAACATCATAGCCTTCAAGCCTCAAGCTTTTCCTTCCATCATCCTTCTCTTGAAACTCTTAAATCTATATAGCCATGGCCACAAACAACAAGTTCTCAACACCCAAACTCAATCCTATCCACACCAAACCAAGCACATGCATTCTCATTTGCTAAACTTGCAGGCCTTTAGCTCCCACACTCCAAGCTCTCATGCCAAGCTCGTACAATCTCAGTTCAACATTATCAAGTCATCTTCAACCATGTAAAAGCACAACCAAGCATTTGTCAAGTTGTTGGAAATCTACTTAAGATACTCATCCTTTATATATATATATATATATCTCTCTCTCTCTCTCTTTATCTCTCTCTCTCTCTCTCTCTCCAAAAAGCTCCATAACAATTCTAAAACACCCATCCTCTCAAGCTAAGTTGAAACCATAGTCATTACCTTTTTGCTAAGAAAACGCATACATCACAAGCTCTTTGTCTAGCTGCTAAAAACACCAAAAATCTCAAGCCTTAATCCTTTCTTTATGCTCATTTTCTCTTAGCTCCCACGCCACAAGCCTCTCATGCCAAGCTTAGTGGAATCTTGATTCACCAAAAAGCAAACTCTCATGCCAAGCTTGTGCAACATCAATGCACCATCTCTAACTTTTCATCTAGCTTCCAGCAACATCAGCACAAAACACGCAGCCACTGGAAGAAGAACAAAGTACTCCCTTGGGGCTTGCTTCTTCCTCAGGATGCTTTGGGCCTAATTCTCGCTAACTTAAAAAAAGGGGCAACGAAGGCTTGATTCACTACTCTACGGCGGTCCAAGAATCAACAAGCCTCGACGAGCCTTCCAACGGAAAGAGCCCCCAACTATACATAGAATTTTCCTCATTAAAACATAACTAGCAAAATTCATGTGGAGAAAAAAAATATATAATGAACGAGATAGGAAGACGAGTATATTATTGAGTTGTGACATATGTGCAACACTGCCCGTTAAAACCTAGCCAAGTAAAACTCAGTGGGACAAACCCTTGGACGAAGAGCAAATAGTACAATATGAGATTTTATTTTGGATAACATGCTCCCCTAATGCTGATGTTAGATATATGCCCTAGAAGCCAAAATAAAAATGGAATATTCAAAGGATATAATACAATATAATCAAATGGGCATGAATGTTGCTCTAAGATACATAATGTACATAAAGTAACAAGTCCATAGATAAAGATATGAATGAAAAGCAATCTAAAGAAGTTAGATTCATGAGACCTTTCGATTGTAGTAATATCAAATCCTAAACTATTCCTGGTCATAGGATCTCTAATTGGACAAGGTAATCCGCAAAGACTGGTATGTCTACTTAATTGAGAGGATGACTAGTCTCAAGTCATTAGTGTAGAGACACTAAGACAAGTGTGTAGGTGCTCTATAGAGATGGAGTTCATTGAACACAATCAACTCAAGAATTCTTGTATAGAAATCTTACTCACAAGTGTCAAACAAAGAATTCCAAGTTATGATAATGCAAATTAGTCCTTAGACTTGAGACATCATAGTTGTCTTGTGTATGAGCTGTTTATTTTTTAGAATACTATACAGTCTCAAAAGGATGTGACTTAAAAGTGTTTAGTATGTGCACAGAGGCATGTGAATGTACAACAATGAATCTCTACTCTTAATAAGAAGAGAGAATACTCTAAAGATATGATTCGTTGAATCTTGGCCAAAGTATAGGATGAGGATTGAAACAAGAACGTTTGCAATTACATCCAAGTGAATCATATAACCTAAAGATGTCATGTTAGGATTTGACACAAGTTAACCATATCCCAACAACATGACATAGAGTATTGTAATAGAGAATGACCCAAATGCATTGTAATCACAAAACTGACTAGGTTCTGAAAATGAATTCTATTTAGCTGGGTAGGCATGATATACTATTAGGTGTCGCTCATGGTTTGTGAAAGCCCTGTAAGGAATAATCACAATTAGCTTTCGCCAATAGGGAGAATTGTACAAAGGTATACAATTCACATTCGATTTAGAAGTAATCATTCTTACCCACAGCCTCGCTAATTAGAACCTTGTAGTTTGTTTATTATTTGCAAATGCTGATTTCTAATCATTCTGTTCCAACATAGTGCAATTTCAAGTATCCTTCAGTTACGAATGTTTACAAAATCGTGCACCAATATTTCTTCATAGTCAAGCTCAGATCTTAATAACTAGTCAAGCTCAGATCTTAATAGCCAGTCAATAACTAAAACATAACATTCGGAAAAATCGGGTGCTGCTGGAAACAACAGCTGGCTGCTGAAAATGCTGCATTAGGCTGTGATATAATCAATGAATCTCTATTAGAACATAATTCAACATAAACTATCCATTTTACATGGTAAAAAGTCATTGCTTCTTCACATAACTCAAAATTTGATACTTTATCAAATGCCTATGAAAATTTCCAAATAGGAGAAGACAAGTAAAATTAATATGTGTCCAAATTTCATGCAAGAAGTAAACCAACCAAATTTCCATTTCAATTACCAGTGGACATAGTAAGAGCTTATCAGTGGACATAAACAAGAAAAATAAAACAGGATCTAGAAAACTTCACCTGATCATTAGCCTTCATAACAGCCGGACTTTGTACAATAGAAACATAAATCATTCAGTAGGTCCATGCATCCTATCAAATTCATCAAATAATGGGTCACTAAGATCTATTTGAGTTTATTCGTCATTGTTCGACGGTGATGTCCTGCATAAACACCAAACACAAGCACATAAAAAATTTAACTATTCAAATTTTAGGTGTTATTATAATTAATTTTACCATCTTACGGTGTGTTCAAATTTCTTGGACATCATCTTATATCATGACCAGAGCGTCCACAGTCTTAACAGTGTCGAATCCCTCGCTTCATTGCCTTTTCCTTTGCTCCCGTTAGTTTCGAGCTTCCTTTGCACCTTACTCTTTTAGGGTCTTTCATATATTGTGTTTGAGAGCTAGACCCTCCAACTTCGTTATAACCTACTCCATCTTTTAATAACTTCAACTTCACCTGCAAACTATTTAGATTATATGACAGTAACTCACAACCTTCTTTAGACATTAAAGCATCCTCAACTACATTTGAAGCAAGTCGGGGCATTGTACTCAGCTTTATTAAAAGACCAAGGTCCGCACAATCTTTAATTTCATTGCCATTTGCATCTGACACCAATCCAAATTTCCCAGTTTTCTTCCACCTGTTCAAAATATATTTATTGGGCATATATTCAATCTAGTCCATTCTGAACAATGTCAGGATGCGCTTGCAAATAATTCCAACAAATTCAAATCTTTTCCAAA
>NC_024128.1:19906057-19919646 GCF_000346735.1 Prunus mume
GTCTTTACGTTTATACGCATATTTAGTTTAATTGCATTATTTTTACATAAACCATAAAAATCACAAAAACATCCGTACGAAACCTAACCATTCTCGAGCCCGAGAAAGTGAAAGAATCTAGGCCAAGAAGAGGTTCCTTGCTTGGTCGATCAATCGTTTGCTCAGAAGTTAGAAGCGCAACACATCCATCTATTCTCATTCCATTCAAGCCCAATTTCGGGGCTTGGTGGTGGCACGCCCCGCACTCAAAAAAGAAGAAGGACCAAAACTTCCTTCCGTCGGCCGCCCCGGCCAAAAAGAGGGTAACACATACATAACCCAATACTATCCAATCCATATACTATATTTATACTCATAATAATATCATTTAATGAAAAGTAATAACCTTTAAAGAAAATCTCATAACTTCAATTATCAATATGATATCCAAGAATTTCAATATAACACTATAAAAAGATTCCCTAATCTCAACATAATCAGAATAACTCGACTACCGAACAAGACTCATTCACAGGGTAGTTTTAATACTTCTCAAAAGGTAAAACTATTTCGGAAGACTCACAGTCATCTGAGGGGTTAGACTGCCCAAACTTGATCAACCGAGGCCACAGGGTCCATGACCTCTGATTCCTGATTCAGAAGTTCCTATACGTTCAACAAGATTTAGGATATACGTACTGCAAGTTTGGTACGAATCGAATAGTCGGATCGCTCGCGATCAAACGATCATACGGTTATCGTTACATGCAAACTTTAAGTTATTGAATCGAAACATCCGAGGCTCCGATTCACGATCCACGAAATCCTACACGATTCTAAGAATGCATAGATCAACATATATTAAATTGGAGTCGATCCAACAGCTCGAATATATCGAACCCAGATAACGCCTAATATGGGATATCCGTTTGACGATCAAACAATAACCAAATTCATATATGAGCATACCATCGTGCTCGGGACAGCATGATGGTTATTTTATGAATCTAAGACAAGCCACCATGTGGCCCACGAGTCGCCCCAAGCGCCGGCAGCACATGGGTGTCCAAATCAAATTTTGGCTATAAGAAAAACTCCAAACTGCAGGCCAAGACTCAGCACCTTGAGTGGAGCAACTTTTGTTCTTGGACCTACCCCGAAAAGTGGCCAGAAGTGGCTGGAATTGGAGGCTGAAAACCGGCAGATTTTCAATCGCTTATTTAACTACCAAAACACAGAAATTTCTCTTAAATATCACAACCAGCGGCTAGAACACCTTGAGAAGATGAGAAAGCATACCTAGATTGCAAAATTTGGCCGTCGAAAACACCTGAACGAGCTTTCGAAAAATCTGTCAAAAACTGTCCAAAAACAGCCCGGATTTCTTCAATTTTCGGCCAGCACTAGTGATTCCAATGGCTGAGGTTGGTCGGGATGGGAAGAGGGAAGTGGCTCGGTCTTTTGGGACCGGTGCCACCCAAAACGGTGGAGTGTGGCGGCGATGGCAACAGAAGAACTGTCGCTGCTGTTTCAAAGGGGGGAGGGGCTACTGTGCAAACCAGAGAGTGAGAGAGAGAGAAAGAGAGGGAGAGAAATTCTGGTTTTAAAAACCAGTTTCAAAGAATTACAATTTTTCCCCTACTTGAATTTTGATCGTATCTCTCTCGTTACAACTCGAATTTGAGCCCACTACGTGTCTACGGACTTATCTTGATGTGCTCTACGCAACAGTACAACCGAAATCCCCAAATTCCATCCCGAATAAAAAGTCAATATTTTAAACCATTAAAATATTTCAGGGTAAAATTTTCTTTTAATTGAATAAATTAATAATTAAATCAATTTAGGTTCGGGTTGTTACAACTTGGGTAAAATGAAATGTAGTGGGGAAGGTTATTGAAATCGCTCCAGCCATCGCCGTATCTTGATCTGTAATGATCATTTTAGGTTCACCACCTGGCATGGCTTTCTTAAACTCCTCAAACATCCAGATTAACGACTCGGTTGTTTCCTTACTCAAAAATGCGCATGCTAAGACAATTGTCTAACCATGGTTATTAACCCCCAACATTGGCGCAAATGTCAAGTCATATTGATTCGTGTTGAATGTGGTATCAAATGCAACAACATCTCCTTAAAACCCGTACGCCCGTCTCGAGGTTGCATTTGCCCAAAAACATCGACTAAACCTGTCATTGGCATCTCCCTCAATCTTGAAATAAAAAAGCTTTTTTTTTTGTTTAGCCATAAAATACTCATAGTTCAACATCATGGTTCCTCAGCTTCACACTCACACTATATTCAAGATTGTAAATATCATTTCTGATAAAACCAATTTTATCCATTCCTCCAGATTACACCTCGAAAATACTTACATTCTTATGAGTGAGGATATTAACTGAACCGTTTTGTGAGTACTTTTATAGAATGTGAAATACGACAGTGTGATCTCAAAAAAATGCACTCTTTCTGAGGGTATCATCGTATGATTGTTCCCACTACAACAAGAGAGATGGTACACTTCTTGCGCCCATTTATTTTCACAACCACAACCTTAGCCTTGCAATCACATCTACTTATCCCCGCTGTCTTTTTCTCAGCTAAGTTTTATCTTTCTTATATGCACCTTGTTTGCAACATACAAATTCTTTCCTCATCATCTCTGTATTGCCTTTTTCCCTAAAGCTGGAATGATGTCGAAGCCAACCAAGAATGCATATCTATTGTAGAAATCATAAACGAGGTCAAGTGAGTTGAACTCCATCCCAACTGTTGGTGTTTCCTCATTTCTTACTTTAGGTATGTAAACCGTCTCATTAGCTATTACACAATCATCACTCTCCTCTGAGCCCCCACAAATTTTACTCACATATTATTAAATTGCTTCTATATTACTACATAGCAAACATTAATTCATTAATAAAATATTATTGCATTGCAAACATGAGTGCATAGCAAAGCCCAACTTGTTGGATTCCGATTACACAAAACACAAAACACAAGAAAAATTTAATAACAGTTACATCATCTCTTATGAAATAATCTAGAAAAAGAAGAAGTTAGAACCAACATATTCAATTAAGAACACAAATGCAATTCAAACCAGCAACTATAAAACTTCACCCAATATCCTTTCCAAATGCTTACTCTTAATGCGCATTAAGCCTAACTTTAGAATCTTTTACTGAAGCCGTTAAATTTCAGAATTTCCCACCCCTACCAAAATCAATCAACTAAATATATTAAATATTTGTAAAGAAATGACGCAATATTTGTAAAGAAATGACGAATTTCCCAACCCCACCAAAAATAGACCAAACCCAAGAAAATCAATCCAGCAACAACAAAATTACCTCCAAAAGTTAGTCAGCTTGAGAGATTGTGGTGGACATTAGAGAAGACTCTTTGGTGGTGGAGATGGAATGGAGCAAGTCTAGGGTTTTTGGATCTTTGTAATTGTGGGTTTGCGTTATGTTGGAAGAGAGAGGAGTGAGGTTCTGAGTTTTTCAGAGAAAGGGAAACATATTGAACTGAAGTCCGGTTCTAACGCATCGAATGAGTAATTTCAAACAGGTTCTAACAATACACTTTGTTTTGAAATTGAAGACTCTGGATTGAAAGGCTGATAAGAATAGAGCCAGTCTAAGGTTTTTGGATCTTTGTAATAGTGGGTTTGCGTTAGATTGGAAGAGAGAGGAGTGAGGTTTCGAGTTTTTCAGTGAGAGGGAAACATCTTGAACTGAAGTTGGGTTCTAACGCATCCAACGAGTAATTTCAACACAGTTCTAACAATGCACCCTATTTTGAAAACTAACCGTCTAATTTAATCTGATGGCTCTTAGATACCCCGCATAGACACCCTTATAACTTACCCCTGCATTTATTTATGGGCATAGGCATGTTTGCCTTAGTTGGCCTATGTCGTCAAGTCCTACCAATCTCATGATTTTATTCATATGTGATGATGGATAGAAATTGGGAAAACATGTTTCTTGATTATAGTTCCACTTCCCCAAGTTTAGTTTAGGGTGCTAGTGGATTAATTTCTTACTCCCATAGTCTTCTTGCTTTATCTTGAGGGCCCATTTGGTTCAAGGTTTAGGAGATTGGGAATAAGTTTCAAATTGCATTCCCATGTTTGGTAGGTGCACTCTTGGAAATACAATTATGAACTCATGGGTATGGACTTCCCATGTAGGGGGGAAGTTTATAACCTTGGCTCACCTTGGGAAACTTTTTCCCTCACTTGGGAAAGCATTTAAGGCAAATTTTTTGGACTAATTTACCCATGCTATTTTTATTTTATTTTGAGTCAAAGATAGACCAATGTTATTATTTTAAAATACTACTTTTGACCATTTAAAAAACTCTTCAGATTAATAACTTTTAATAATAATAAATCCAGGGGTTGGAAAACTGATCAACTTTTCATTCCTAATATTGCATAAACAAAACATGGAAACGGGAGAAAACGACATTTCCTAATCCTCATTCCCTAGCGTTCCCAAACGTGGGAATGGACATTCTCCATTACCATCTCGTGGGATTATACATGGGAAGTTTATTCCCAAAAAGTTCAATCCACGAACCAAATGGGCCTGAGTTTCTTTTGTGCAATCTTTGGGCTTTTTCGTGCTCTTTCTTTATACACTCATAAAAGAATACCCATCTTCAGTTTCTTTTGGGCTATATTTGGGCTCTCTTCATGTCATGGGCTTTGCTCTTTCTTTGTGTAAAGGAAAACCCACCCAGCTGCTGGAGGAAGTCCGCTCCACCACCAACGGCTAGAAAATTCCAAACTCAAAACAGCAGGAACTAACAAATCCATAAGGGGATCATACCCGTTAGATCTGGCACTAAAGTCGGTTCCGCAGCTTCAAAAAGAATCATCACAACCACAATCTGACAAAAACTTCAGAAAATCCCAAATTCCTGAGAAAGAGAAAGCGACAATCGAAAGGAATTTGAGAGAGAGAGAGAAAGAGGGGCTGAACTGAAGAAAGTGGCGACCATTAACGCCGAGGAAGAAAGAGAGACGCGCAACAGCCGTCTCCAGGTGTTCTTGTCGTCGTTCTTTTCGAGTCTAGGAGGAGTTTTTGGCAGTAACGGTCAAGAAAATCAAGATCTTGAAATGGCTTCCAGAGCCGTTGTTGTTGTGCCTCACCAACTACAAAGAGGTACCAATGTGCTTGGTTTAAGTTCTTCTTTGATTGGTTCTTTTGGGCATCTTTGTTTGCTTTGATAGAGAAAACAGAGATCCGTTCATTATTGTTTTCTGTGGGTCTAACTGATCAAGTTCCAATTTTTGAAATGTTTTTTTCTTTTTTGAGATTTTTGTTCATATGTCGCTATACTAAAATCTTTTATTCAATTCCTTGTGCGGTTTTCGAAAACTTTCTGTTGGCTATTTCCATCCACCTCATGATTATTTTTCATTTATATTTTTTTCATAAACAACAATTTTGTGAGTTGTCTTTTCCATTTTATGTTCTGACCTCGTAAGTAAGCGTTGGTAATTTTTGGTCCATCTCATGGGAGCTAGCATTGAATTTGTGTTATCTTTTCTATTGTGTCCTAACAAATGGTTGATCCATTCGTTTGAACTCTTGTTTGATGCGGTCTGTTTGCCCATTTCAATGTGAAAACTGAGAGTTTAATGGTATTTTAGAGGAAGGCAAGCAGAAGAAGGTAGCAGCAGAGGGGAAAAATAGGCAAGTTCTTCAAGACATTAGTAACCTAGTAGTAACTGCCCCTGCTGCCCAAGGGAAGATCCTTGCTAAGCTTCCTGCCCCATCAGAGAAGAATAAGGTACAAATCCAATCCAAATTTTATTCAATTTATTTTACTTTTATTTTTCTTCTTCTTCTCAATGAAGTCTTAGAATTTACTATCTCACTTTATCACAATGTTTGGCTATTGTAATTTGCAGAAACCGGTCATAGAAGTAATTAATGGGGGGCTGACGGCTGGAAAATCCGGTGCTGCAAAGAAGGCTGTGGCAGCTGTAAACGAGAAGAGTGCTGTTAGTGGAAGGAGATCTAGAGGAGGAGCCTCAAAGAAGAATGCCAGGGCCTTTACATCAATTCTCAGTGCCCGAAGCAAAGTAAATTTCTTTTTTGGTGGCTCAATTTTTGTTACTTTTTGCTCTGCATTGTTGTATTGTCCACTGAGTTTGCTTTTCTCACAGGCTGCTTGTGGACTCACTAGTAAGCCAAAGGATCCAAAAGTGGACATTGATGCAGCTGATGCCGATAATGAGTTGGCAGTAGTTGAATATTTGGATGAAATCTACCAGTTTTACAAGCTCACAGAAGTATTGACTTGTAACTCTACACTCATTCTCTCTCTTTCTGTCTCTCTGTCACTTTCTCATATTGGATTGTTATGCTTCCTTCTGATGGATGCAGGATGAGAATTGTGTGCACGAGTACATGGCTTTACAGCCAGAAATAAATGCCAAGATGAGATCAATCCTTGTAGACTGGTTGATAGAAGTTCATCACAAATTTGAACTCATGCCAGAAACCCTCTATCTTACCATAAACCTTGTCGATCGATTCCTTTCGGTTAAAGTTGTACCAAGGAGGGAGCTTCAGTTAGTTGGCATCAGCTCAATGCTTCTTGCAAGCAAATATGAAGAAATTTGGGCACCAGAGGTAGCAATTGTTGTTTGTTTGTGTATCTTGCATGTGGGTTTTCTCTTTTGGTTTTAATTTTGAATATTAATCTTGGGTTTTGGTTGTTAAAATGGGCAGGTCAACGACTTTGTCTGCATTTCAGACAATGCTTATGGTAAAGAAAAGGTGTTAGTGATGGAGAAAGCAATCTTGGGAAAGCTGGGATGGTGCCTAACAGTTCCCACAACTTATGTCTTCCTGGTGCGCTATATCAAAGCATCATCTGCTTCATCTGATGACGAGTTGGTATGTGATTTTGAGGTTCATGGATATTCAAGTCCATGGTGAAAACCTGTATTTAACAATTTGATTTGTTTGAATTTTTTTTAATTTTTTGTTTGTTGGTGATAATAAAATGTAGATGGAGAATATGGTGTTTTTTCTGGCTGAACTGGGTCTGATGGACTATTCTGCTACGATTCTCTACTGCCCTTCAATGATGGCTGCTTCGGCTGTTTATGTTGCTCGATGCACCCTTGACAGGACCCCTTTCTGGACTGAGACTCTCAAGCATCATACTGGCTATTCTGAAGATGAGCTGATGTGAGCCTTTCACAATTTACAGCTCATAAATTTTTGTACTTACTAATTATTGTGACATTTAGTTGATCTTTTTTATTTTCCTTTGTACTCTGGATTCTACTGGAACAGGGACTGCGCAAAGCTGTTGCA
Organism: Prunus mume; assembly: GCF_000346735.1. The sequence goes on from NC_024128.1 coordinate 19,913,386, forward strand.
CACTTTTCATTCTGCGGCTGCAGAGAGTAAGCTCAAGGCAGTCTATAACAAGTTCTGCAGCCCGCAGCATGGTGCCGTGGCTCTTCTTTCACCGCCCGGTGGTAACCTTTCCGCCAAATAAACAACCATGATACTATTGTATTCTGATAGGCCATGATTAACTGCTCCTCTAGTTAGAAGTATGGGAATGGAAGATCATTTTGCTGTTATGATCCGCAGCTGTTGGCTGCTATTGTTGTTACAGGCTTACAGCCCAGCATTCTTTCTTTGTAATATTTTCTATATTCCTTTAAATGCTAATGCCACCAAGTTCTTGGTCTGGTCCTTTCTCACCCTGTGTATGTCAATGGATTTGTATGAAGTTGATGTTTATCTTCACCTTAACCAATTGCTTCAGCTTCATGTGTCTCCATACTTCAAAGGAAAGCATAAATATGCAATTAAACGTCCATATACATTTCTCATCTCATTCTTTTTAGCATAAGTTTTGCACCTTGAAAATACTTGAAAGAAAGAATTATGTCTCAAGTATTTTCAAGTAACTGTCCCATTATCCAATTTTGCTAGTTAAAATTTTGTAGTTTTTTAACTCCTAAACCACCATGCCCTATTTCATTTTTGTTTTCAACAAGAATTCCAAGCTAAAATGTATCTGGTCCACAGAGAAAGCTACGTACCTAGAAAGAATTCCTATACCTATACATTTGTGAGAAATTTCCAACAAAGCAGATAATATTTCTTGGACCTGACGTTCTGAACCCTCAAAGCTAATTCTATCAGAAAAAACATATAGGGTGAAATTAATTAGACATGTCCTGAAATTAACGAGTGTCTTGTTTTGTTTTCAAATAAAATGCATGAGATGTTTGAAGAAATAACCAAAACTCGAAAGCAGAGTAGTTCAACAATTTGTGACTTACGCAAGCAAGCAGATCATAGAGTGTGCAACCCACAAAAAGAGACATGAAGTGCCAAAGTTATCTCCAAGTTCCTATTCTTATTATATAAAAAGAAGATTATTAGGTTTTAAAGAGTTACATTTCATTATGACAGAGAAAATCTTTCCTAAACATAAATAAATAGAAGCTTTGCTCAGCTTCATTTTTTATCTCCTTCCTCAATGACCTTTACCTTAGCCCCACAACAGCTCTTCCTAGTATGCCTCTCAACTTCAACTTCAATTTCTTTTTCATTCCACATCTCATCTTTTTTCCCAAGATCCAGCCTTCGCTCCAGGAACTCTGAATTCTCCTTCCAAACCTCTCCATTACTGTAAACCTCCTTCTTCCATATTGGAACTGATGCCTTTATCTCATCAATCACAAATTTACAAGCATCCAATGCATCAGCCCGATGAACGGCTGAGACTGCAATGAAAACACTTGTTTCACCAACTGGAACTGGGCCGAGGCAGTGGGCAACTGCAATGGAGAGGAGATTCCAGGATGATCTAGCAGATGAACAAATGGACTTCATGCACCGTAATGCCATGGGCACATACGCTTCATATCTAAGCTCCAAGACTGTTTTGCCTTCAAAGGTGTCGCGCGTGGTACCAGAAAATGTTGCAATAGCACCTGCCTGTGGGGCACTCACATAATTGATATATTTGGCAATGTCAATTTGTTTATGCTCCTCTAAGATTTCCACAAGATCTTTGTCCTCAAAAGCCATCTTCGATTGGTAATACAGTAGATGTCTTTGTTATGAAGGACTATGCAACTTTTATCTCAGAATTATCCTCTGTCGAGAATAAGGTCCTGTTGTCCAACTTCAGATAAATGATGACATATCAGCCATATTGTTAATGACAGACTTGACAAATCTATCAAAGAAAAATTAGAATGTCAGTACCATATGACCCAATGAACCAAAGAGAAAAGTCTCAATTACAAATCACAATAAAGGCCAGTTGGCTCTTGTGTATTATTTCAAGGGGAGAGCTTTTAGCATAAAGTGGAATCAACCATGAAACAAGAAGCCTTTTTAAAACAAGAGATAACTCTATCAACATACATGCATGCGATAACTCTAAAACAAGAAAGAAATATAAACTCTTTCCATATAAATTAACTTTAGTTTCTATTACTTTTTTGTTTACCTTAAAACATTCAAAAAATAAAAATCATAAGAAAAAAACTTGGAGCTATGCGGGAAGAACACCATACAGAAACCTTAACGATGTATCAATCCCCGAAGCGACATGTTGCTCTCTTCAATTTATTATTAATTTTCTATGCTATAACTTCCAATATTCATAATAAATACATAGCAATCCATACAAAACATTGAGTGAATTATTACTGAAGTATTATTGCCATTTTATTGGCCCATTAGCGAACATGGTTTGGGATAAAGAATTACTTTTAATTATACACAGGATAAATTTTTGGTGTATATTTCAAATTTTTAATTAAAAAATATTATCAATTTATAAACTAACGGAATGAAAAATAATAAAGAGGTATTCATGTTTCGTTCACTTGAGTTTATTTTGTCTTTAAAAAAACTCCATAAAGTGGTATTTATTTATAACACGTAAACAAATACCCAGCATAGTTTTAATTCTACATGAATTAACCGATCATTTATTAATTTAATAATGTATTTAGAAATTAGTAAAGAAAGCATCTTTCACCAAAAAAAAAAAAAAGGTAAAGAAAGCATCATTGTCGAAAGTGAAAGTGAAAGAAGAAGCATTATGTACCAAAAAAAAAGAAAAGAAGCATTCAACACCCCCAGCCCCTCCTAACCCTCTATCTCCCAGAAAACCATACTTCCATTCCTCACTTCGCCACAACCACCCATCCCCAACCCAGTGCCCCAACCCAAATTGAATCACATGATGCTTCTGCTCTTACTTCTTATGCCTTCAGAGATCTTCCAGAGCAACTTGGTTAATTACTCTTTAAGAGGCTTATTAGTTTTTGATAATTACATTCATGGTGTCAATCAAATTTTGTTCAAATATTTGATGTCCTAGCATTACTTTTTCGGTAATTATTTCTATGACAATGTATTTGATTCATTATTCATTAACAGGTCTAAACAAACATACAACAGACCAATTAAAACAAAATCCCCAAATTAATTTCCACAAACCTAAGTCTGTAAAAGAAAGTTGAAATACAGAGCAATTGGAGCTAGAGGACACATACGTACCTGATATTGAGATGAGATGAGAAAGAGAGTTAGCTGAGATGGAGCGGAGAGGCTGAGAAGTTTTGGATGAGAGAGAGTTAGCGGAGCAAGAGTATCGAAGGGATAAAATACAGAGAGATGAGAGAAGCTGACCTGCGTGATATTGAGAGGAGAGAGGCGCGGAGGCGGAGGCCGCTGAGAGACTGAGAGTGAGAGGAGCGAGCGACGAGACGACACAGAAGAGAAGGAGAGCACCCTACTCGTAACCTTGTTCCACCTTGAACTTTCCGCCGTTTGTTGGGTTGGTACTCTACTACTAGCTATTCCACCCAATGCAAAATAGTAATTCAGCGAGAAAATAATAATAATAATAAATAAATAAATTTTCACTTTTAACCCCTCTGTTCTGTTTTAGTGTGTTAACAATTATTGTTTTGTGAATTAATTTCAGTTTAGTAACATGAATTATGTTTACTAGCCCTTGGTACATGCTCATGCATGTAACAACCCGGTCATTAATTAACTTTTAACTATTATCTTATTCTAAGAAAAGACTAGAATACCCCCAGAATAATTTATATGGTTTAAAAGTTGATTTTTTTGACCAGAAAGGAATTTGGGAATTTCGATTACACCATTGCGTAGAGCGTGACGAAACAAGTTTGTAGACATGCGGCACGCTGGATTTCGAGTTGTAACGAAGGAGGATTGGTCTAAAAACGAAAAGGACGTAATGGGAATTCTAAACTTGTTACTGTAGCTACAGTACTCGGGTTCTATTATTTTTCCTCCCCTCTGGTTCGAGCAGCCCCTCCCCTTCCCCCCCTGTTACTATTCATCAGCCTGGTTTTTGGGCCACCACCGTCGCATCCGGCCACCGTTTGGGGTGGCATCGGTCCCAAACGAACCGGCTCGACGCCCTCTTCCTACCCAATGCCTCCTCCGTCATTAACAGCAACACCAGTCGCCGGAAAATGGCCAAAACAGCCCGGTTTTTGTCAAAATTTCCCACCGTTCGTTCTCTCTTCTCCGGCTGCCAAATTGGACGAATGAGGTATGATTTTCTAGCTATTTTCCATGTTCTAGCTGATGGTTGGGTAGGATTTCAGAATTTCCAAGCGTAAACAGTTAGATTATCAAGCTAGGTTTCAGCTGGTTTTGAGGGTGCGATTCCGGCCACTTCCAGCCAGTTTTTGGGGTAGGTCCAAGAACAAAAGTGGCTCCAAATAAGGTGTTACACTTAGGGTAGGAACCTTGAGCCGTGACTTGGAGTTTTTCCGGCGAAACGTTATCGCTTTAGGCACCATGCGCTGCCGGCGCGTGTGACGGTGCGTGGGCAGCAGGGTGAGGACCACAGTGAGTCCTAGAATAATTCCTTAGTCCTCACGAGCGCGTAGGATTTCACGGATCTTGATTCGGATACCGTTTGAACCCCGAACGGATCTCGCCTATTGTGCGATTTCCGGGTTCGATAGGTTCGGACCGTTGGATCGTAGTCATATTCAAGTATATTGGTCTAGGTAATTCCAGGATCATATAATAGTTGACGGATCGTAAAACGGAGCCCCGATTACTCCAGAAACGCCAGCCCTAGAACTAGGTTTACAGTAAACAAACTAGTTGCAGGTCAGGAACAAAGGAAAGAACTACGTGTGGCTTGATCCCTCAGAAATGGTACGTAGGCAGCCTACAGTTATCAGGTGCAGCCACAAGTTGGAGTTTTTTAGTTTGCATTATTGTTTTCAGGGCATTTTGGTCATTTCACAACCCACGACCACCAGATGTCAGTTTTAAACAGGATTCCAAAGTGGAATTTGGGTCACGTCGTTTCAACGCATGTGCCAATTAGTATAATATGAATCATTCCCCTTATGGATTTGTTATTTTTAGTTATGTTTCATAAAAGTATGACCTATTATCTGATTTTGTTTTTAATTTTAATTTTTTTAATATGGAAAAATATGAATTTACCATATTAAAAAAACATGGAAATGGGAGAAAACAACATTTCCTAATCCTCATTTCGCAGCGTTCCCAAACATGGGAATGGACACTCTCCATTCCTATCTTGTGGGATTATACATGGGAAGTTTATTCCCAAGAAGTTCAATCCGTGAACCAAATGGGCCTAAGTTTCTTTTACGTGATCTTTGGGCTTCTTCATGGTGTGAGCTTTGCTCTTTCTTTGTACACTTATAAAAGAAAACCCATCTTGAGTTTCTTTTGGGCTATATTTGGGCTCTCTTCATGTCATGGGCTTTGCTCTTTCTTTGTGTAAAGGAAAACCCACCCAGCCGCTGGAGGAAGTCCGCTCCACCACCAATGACTAGAAAATTCCAAACTCAAAACAGCAGGAACTAACAAATCCATAAGGGGATCATACCCGTTAGATCTGGCACCAATCCAACGGCTATAATTTGATGAGAATTAGACCGTTGGAAGAAAAGTCGGTTCTGCAGCTTCAAAAAGAATCATCACAACCACAATCTGACAAAAACTTCAGAAAATTCCTCTGGACAACCCCAAATCTTGATATATCCAAGACTTGGTTTCTTCCCAAACCACATTTTGTATGGAGTTTTTGGAACAGATTTGGAATGCACTCTATTTAACAAATGAATTGCTGTTTCAAGTGCATATCCCCAAAAGGATATAGGTAAATCAGTATAGCTCATCATGGAACGAACCATATCCATTAAGGTTCGATTTCTCCTTTAAGAAACCCTATTATGTTGTGGAGTTCCTGGTGGAGTCCTGTTTGGGGGTGGTGGAAACCCACCTAATCCGGGCACGGGATATTGGATGGGCACGAGAAGAATTGCGGCTGGGCTAGTGCATATGGATTGTTCTGTTGGGCACGGCCAGGATTGGAGGAGTTCGTAGCCGGGCAGAATTGGAAGACTGCGGCCGGGCAGAATTGGAAGACTGCGGCCAGGCAGAATTGGAAGACTGCGGCCAGGCAGAATTGGAAGACTGTAGCCGGGCAGAATTGGAAGACTGAAGCCGGGCAGAATTGGAAGACTGCGGCCAGGCAGAATTGGAAGACTGCGGCCAGGCAGAATTGGAAGACTGCGGCCAGGCAGAATTGGAAGACTGTAGCCGGGCAGAATTGGAAGACTG
>NC_024128.1:19920920-19960351 GCF_000346735.1 Prunus mume
GCATTATTTTTACATAAACCATAAAAATCACAAAAACATCCGTACGAAACCTAACCATTCTCGAGCCCGAGAAAGTGAAAGAATCTAGGCCAAGAAGAGGTTCCTTGCTTGGTCGATCAATCGTTTGCTCAGAAGTTAGAAGCGCAACACATCCATCTATTCTCATTCCATTCAAGCCCAATTTCGGGGCTTGGTGGTGGCACGCCCCGCATCCAAAAGAAGAAGGACCAAAAGTTCCTTCCGTCGGCCGCCCCGGCCGAAAAGAGGGTAACAAGTCCACTGTGATAAGATGCCATGTTCCTTGCAGTAATCAAAAAACTTTCTGCTTAAGTATTCACCGCCTCGATCGGATCTAAGGATTTTAGTACTCTTTCCAGTTTGGTTTTCAACTTCATTTCTGAATTCTTGATACTTTTCAAAAGATTCAGACTTATGCTTCATTAAATATAAATACTCGAACCGTGAATGATCATCGGTAAAGATAATGAAGTATGAATAACCTCCCCTTGCGTTTGTAGACAAAGGTCCACAAACATCTGTGTGGATCAACCCCAACAATTCTGTAACTCTTTCTCCTTTACCAATAAAAGGAGACTTGGTCATTTTGCCTTGTAAACAAGATTCACAAGTAGGCATAGGAGCAGGGTCTAAAGATCCAAGGCATCCATCTTTTGCCATCCGGTGAATCCTATCTTGGCTAATATGTCCAAGTTTGAGGTGCCACAATTTAGTTGAGTTATCCACTTCTCTAGGCCTTTTAGGTCTAGATGCATATTTTTCCATACAGTTAATACTTCCATTCATTTCCAAATGAAAAAGACCATCAATCAAATTTGCATAAGCAATAATTCGATTATTATGTGAAATAGAACAAAGTAGTTTGTCAAACAAAACAACAAATCCATCTCTTAAAAGCATAGAGACTGATATTAAGTTCTTTACACAACCAGAAATGAAATAACAATTATTTAATTTCAGGGTCTCTTCGGAAGGTAGATTGAGATGATATGTGCCTACAGCTTTGGCAGCTACCTTAGTGCCATTACCCACTATTAGCACCATTTCTCCTTTTCCGAGTCTTCTACTTCCCACTAGTCCTTGCACACAATTGCAAATATGTTGACTAGCTCCTGATTCAACTATCCAGGTAGAAGTATTAACTGTGAAAATTGATTCAAGAACAAGAGTGTTACCTTATGAAGGCTTGTTCTTTAAGCTTGCGAGGTAATCCTTGCAATTCCTCTTCCAATGTCCATCCTTTCCACGGTGAAAGCAAGTTCCTTTCGGTTCCTTGCATTTCTTTGTTATTTTTCCTTCTTTGGGTTTTAGAAAACCTTTCTTCTTCTTTCCCTTATCCTTCCCTTTCGGTTTGGATTTGGAAGAGGAGGAAGAACCCTTTTCAAATATCGCAACTGTCCCTGTCATTCCTTTATCCTTCAAGATATTCTTTTCAGCTACCATAGCCATATTGAGTAGCTCAGATAAGGAACTTTCCATCTTTCCCATATTATAGTTCATAACAAATTGGGAAAAATCTAATGAGAGGGACGAAAGAAAAAAGTCTTGTTGAACTTCAGCATTAAATGGAGCATCCAATTTTTCCAATTTCTCAAGTAATGATATTATCTTGAGACCATGCTGATTAACCAGAGTCCCTCTTGTTATCTTTGTGTTGACAAGTTCACATATTGTATTGTAACGCAAGCTACGAGTAGCTTCACCATAAGCTCTTTAAGGTGAAGCAATATGGAAGCACAATCATCCATATCTTCATGTTGTTTCAGTAGCTCATCGTTCATGGATGCTAGTAAGTAACATTTACCTCTACTATCATCTTTGACATGCTTCTCATAAGCAGTTCTTTCTTCCTAAGTAGTTGTTTCGTCAAGAAGAATATGTGATGGGGCTTGTGTCAACACATAATCAATCTCATCCATTTTAAGGACAAGTTTCACTTTGCGAAGCCAACTTGGATAGTTCGTGCCATCAAGGATGTAATTGTTAAGTATCGATGAGATTGGGTTTTTGACGGCCATTTGAAAATTCCACAACAACGTAAACAAATTTTAGTTTAGATTAATCTTTTATCAAGGATTTAGGGTCTTTAAGTCATGATGTTAGCTCCCACTATTTTTGGCAAATTTCATATCCCTCCTAAAATCTGAGAGTTTCCGTTGAAACTCTTAGTGGGGATAAGAGTCTCACTTTCACATATTTTTCCTCAACCTAACAGTTTGTTGGATTGCCATGATACTAATGAGAGGATACTCTTATCCAATCACATCATTAATGTGAATACCCATCACTCTGGCCTCTAGAGAACCAGACCTCAACCTAACAGTTTGTTGGTTTCGTTCGTCTTAGTTAAGTTATTCCCACCATGCTTGTGGGTATAGGGTTTCAAGTATGTCCTCAACCTAACAGTTTGTTGGACACACTCGTTATCTATCCACACTACATCAAGTATGTGTAATAGGCTTCCCTTGGATGGTTACAAGTACTGGATGTTGCCTCACTGAGGTCCAACAAGGTGTAAATGTGCCACCCAATAAGAGACTACCACGGTGGAAGGCCACAAAATAGCATTCAAAGTGCCATTTCGCTTATCAACTTAATATTGCTTTGAGGGTAGTTAAATTTGTCTCATTTTAATCCAATTTTAATCCAGTTAAAATTGCCTATCTAATCTCATTAAATGGTTCCCAATGCAACATATTAGTAGCACATAATACTCCCACTAAATATTTTAGAAACCATTTGCTTGAGATAGTGAGAATACTTGGTACTACTAATTGGTTAATTTGTTGTCATTACCGAACATTGCAATTTATTGTCATTACCGAACATTGCAACTACAACAAAAACTAGATACGACAACGCAAAAAATTACAACGTCTAGTTTGAACGTTGTTAAAACTAGTAATCAACAACGTTCATATAGTGCATGTTGTCATATCGTATTGCTAAATATCCTTTCGCAACGTGTAAATATGATGTTGTTAAAAATTGATAGCACAACATTGATGTGTACGTTGTGAAATACTACTTTATATATGCAGCGTTCATGTGCTCGTTATGGTTCATGTTAAACATATACAACGTTCATCCGCACGTTGTAGTTCATGTTAAACATGTACAACGTTCATGTGCTCGTTGTGGTTCCTCGTAGACATATACAACATTTGTTTGAACGTTGTGAAATCCTTTTTATATTAAAATATTTCAACCCCAAATGCCAAATATTTGGCTCTAAACAAAATATCAAACTGAAAGCCAAATATTGAATATCAAAATTACAACGTGCAAATATGATGTGGTTAAATGGATAGCGCAACATTCATGTGCTCGTTGTGAAATGCCGTTTCACATATACAACGTTCCTATGAGTATTGTGTTTCCTGTAAAACATATACAACATTCTGGTGTGCGTTGTGAAATATTATTTTACAACATTCAGTGAACGTTGTTGAAAGAAATACTTTTAATATTAAAATATTTCAGCTCCAAATGCAAATATTTTGGTGCTGAACGAAATGTTAAACAGAAAAATGGGCGCCATGCCAAAATTCATGCTCTCTCTTTTTCTGTTGTTCTCTTTCATATCCAATCTCCATGGCCTTTCAAACCTCCCAAACTCTCTAACATTCTCTCTCATCTCTTGTAACCATCTTTGTTCCCAACCTTCTTTCTCCAACAACCCCCACCACCTGCAATCCAACCGTTCTCTTCTAAAAACCAGTGAACACAGCCCCCTCTACAACCAATCCAAATCTCCTAAACCAACCCCAACCCCAAATCCAACCCATACCCATAAAAACCAAATCGACATCTAAATCTCACTGTCTCTCTCGCACTCATATTTTTTTTTCTTCAAGATTGTAGCCTAAAAATTCAATATGAAAAATTGATGGTGCATCCTTCCCAAATATTCTCATGGTAATCTTCTCTCTCTATCACTCCTAAATGCCAATTTGTTTTCTTCTTTGAATATGTTTCTTGCCTTAATTTTTCTTATTTGTTTTGAAAAAAATCTATGAGGTTTGTTTATAAAATTCCTCTTATTGTTTACACCAACTTGAAGCTTATGGCCCATTAGAACAGAGTCGTGCATGTTTTTCAGTTAGTAATTGTGCTAAAAAAAAGGGTGAGGTTTCTTATAAATTTATTCTCTGACAGATACCATGCTCTCTAGCTTTGGTGAATATGATCTCTACTTGGTTTTTTATTATCTTACTCTACTATATAATAGACTACTTATATATTCTTGTGCAGATTGCTTTTTTGATCTTGTTTTCAATGTCAGACTAAATGATATTGCTAAAGCTATTTGTATACAAAGAATCAAATAGCACTGGAGGTAAGCTGTTCTTTTGAATTTCCAGACTTCGTTCAATTCTCTCTGTTGTTTGTAGACACTATATGTGTATATATGCATTTATGGCAGATAATAGATACTAAACAATAGAAAATTATAGTCCTTTGTACATTGAGCCAGTTGATCAATGTGTACAAGCTCAATTGTGTACGAATTTAGTTTTAATATTTGCTTTGTAATTGTACAAATTCATGGTAGAAAAAGTACATCATCTTATGACCAACACTTTAAGAATGGTTGCTTACTGTGTTTTGGGTTTAATTATGTTGCTTTCATGACCTCCCTACTCTTTTGGTCAATATTGAAATTGGCTTTTGTGTGTCAAAAGGTTACATATATGGTGGAGACAGAGAATGCTGAAAATGGTATCTCATCAGCTATTGCATTTGTAGAAGGGGTAATATAAGAGGCCTGCAGCATATGGCTTGAGGAATTTTTAGTGCAGCTCTCAAATCACCATCAAATACTCAAAGGATTTGATAGTATAGTAGGATCTTACCTTGGATTTGAGTGCTGAATTTGGAAAGACTTTGACCTTGAATCGTTGTGCTAATTTAGTTAAAATTGTTGACTTGTACAGATAGTTAATTGTAGGAGTGTTAATGCTTTTATTTTTTATATATACATATGTGAAAGTTATTTAACTTTATGAATTATATTGATGGAAGTTGTATGGATGATATTATGTGTTTGCAGAAATGATGATATTATGTGTTTTGCAGAAATGACACAAACCTTGAACATGTTTTGGATGAAAAGGAATTATAGATTTTTTTTTTATTATAAAAAAATTAGGATTTGAAAGCAACGCTCGTAAGATGTTGTTAAAATAATAAGATGGTGGTAGTTTTTACCACATCTTCAGAACGTTATCATATAAGTTTTTGAATGTTGTGAAATAAGTTTAAAGAACGTGCATTGATATGTACGACAACATCAAAGAGATGTTGTTAAAAGTGTAAGACTTTTAACAACATCAAGGTACACGACATTCGCAAACATGTTGTCAAAAGACATTCACAACGTTGATTAGCCGTTGTTGAATACAAGTTTTGGTGTAGTGCACCATGTTGGATCATGGTCTTGGAAGGTGATTCATTTTAATTACGCTTGCATAAAATAAATTAGGCATGAAAGCCATTTCATTTTTACATAGCCAATCAAAATCGAATACATATCCAATAAGCAACCAATCACATAGCTCAATTGTTTGGTCTAAGTCCATAACCATCCTTTAATTATTTAAACGCTTAAAACAATTAAACTAGCAATGCAAAACGTGCTCTTGGGTTGCATACATACATATGGGTTTAATTCAAGTGGTAACCATATTCAAACAAAATAAATTTACCATGGAGTGAAAACATTTTACTACAATAGTAAATGTAATTGTGGAAACCTTTTAAGCATAGTTACACATATCATATATTGCAACTAGGTCCAAAACTATTCAACAATTAATAATGGATCCAATGATGATCCACTAGGGTGTGGGGTTAAAGCATGCATTTGTATAACACAAAGTGGTGATTATAATTATTCCAATTAGGTGGATAATCATGAATGTGACTAGGTAGGCCAACCACACTCACCAAAGTGATCAAAATTAATTTTAGTGTGGTTAGTAAATAATTAGTGATAAGAATAATTTGATCAACTTTTGCATTTTATATCAAATCACTAACATTTACATCTAAATAGACCCTACACACTCACTAAAGTAATCTTATTAATTTTAGTGTGGTGGGTAGATGTTTATCAAGTGGAAACATTTTTGAAAACTCTCAATTTTATAATAAAATATCATCATCATCTTTTGACCTATTTTGGTGGAAAAATCCACTAACACAACCACCACAAATAGTCACCTAACTTATGGATAAAAAAGATCCTATAACAAGAACATCAAGAACACCAAGAACACACATATGAACTAATATGAATGTTCATGCAATTTCCGGAAAAATCCATATTCCATTTTAACCATCTCATGCTCTTAATATCAAATATTTCATGAAGTTAAAATCGTGGGGTTTTAATGCAACCATGCTCTAGTGTTCATACATACATATATGCATACAAAGAGAGCATCAATCATCAAAACATAAAACCGGAAATTCAAAATCCCAAACAACCCTTTTCCACTCCATTTGATTTTTATCCAATCATATCAAAATAAATCAAGTATAACTACTATACTTTTAAATGAATTTGCAACTCATATATATGCATCTCTAAACCCTAGAAACATATCAAGTTCATGACCTATAGTTCTGATACCAATTGTTGGTTTTAAAACATTTTTAAGAAGTTCATTTGAATATTAAACTTGCATTTAATCAAATTAATCGCAGCGGAAGAATATGGTGGTTGTTTAAATTCAAAGACAAACTTCTTTCAGGTATCTTAAGCCATGAACATTGATATGATTTCATAAAGTAAAGTACAAGAGAAAAGGATAAGTATTAATTACCCTTGATGCTATAATATGAACCAAGTTGTGTTTTGGTCTTCTCTTGATGATTTCCCTTTGTTGATCTCCTCTTTGATCTTTCTCCAACTTGTGAGCCACAAAAGGATATGGCCTCTAAGTCTCGACACCAATGGAACCTTGAGATGAGAAGGAGTATCTTGAGAATACAAGAATGCTAGTGCAAGAATCTCAAGATTGGTTTCAATCTAAACCACTTTGAAAGATGAAAGTATTTCACTCATGAAAACTCTCTTTTTATCTCTCTTTAATCTCCCAAACCTATTCGGTTGATGTTGGATTGTGTTTGTGTGTAGTTTAGCTTATGGAAACAATTCCCATACACATCTACTTAAGCATTTTCGGACAAACCCCATTGGGCTTCCAAAATTGGGCCTTATGACACTTAAACCATAATATTTAGGTGTATAAAGCCCTTGGGCTTGATACCCAACCATTTGGGCTTCTCATTAATGATCACAATCAATCTTAGGACTTCCACAAGCCAAGAGTGACATCTAGCAACATATCATGGCTACCCAAGCTAATTAGAATAGACAAAGAACCTATTCAGTTGGAATTGCAATGCAATACGGTCCTTCTCTTATACAATGTTTCCAATCATATTTTTAGGGTACGGATTGATAATGTCAAACCCCTAATATGATTAACCTCATGTGATTCAATAGAACATGATTAAAAACACTTTCTAAATCATGTTCAAATACTTCGGCCAAAAATTTGCTGAATCACATCTTGAAACATTCTCTTTCTATATCAAAAGTAGAGATTCCTTATTGTACATTCACATGCCCCTATGATGAATTAAGAGATCCCAACAACACTTTAGACAAATCTTTTACGGCTTGCCTTTAAGAGCTATCAAAGATCAATAACGCATCACAGGACAACCATGATGCCTCAAGTCTAAGGACTAATTTGCATTATTGCAACTATGAGTTCTCGTTTGACATATAGATAAATACTTCATACGAGAACTACAATTGATTGCGTTCAGTGTACTCATTCACTAATGAACACCCACATACTTGTATTAGTGTCAACTACACAAATGGTTTGAGACTAACCATTCTCCCAATTGAGCATACATAATATATGCTAATCTTGACGGTTTATCAATGCCCATTTGATAACCTATGATTAGGAACATTTTGGGGTACTACAGTTAGATATTAGAGGTCTCATGAATCTAATCTTCTTTAGATTACTTTATCTCTTATTTAGCACACCCTGGACATTTGTTTCTTTACACGATGTAAAAGATAACAAAATAAGTTTGCCCTTTATATACGAAATGTATTCTAAGGAGATTACATCAAATGTATTGGCTCTTAGGGTACATTTCAAACACGATATTCCTTTAAATGCTAATGCCACCAAGTTCTTGGTCTGGTCCTTTCTCACCTTGTGTATGTCAATGGATTTGTATGAAGTTGATGTTTATCTTCACCTTAACCAATTGCTTCAGCTTCATGTGTCTCCATACTTCAAAGGAAAGCATAAATATGCAATTAAACGTCCATAATTTAATACATTTCTCATCTAATTCCTTTTAGCATAAGTTTTGCACCTTGAAAATACTTGAAAGAAAGAATTATGTCTCAAGTATTTTCAAGTAACTGTCCCATTATCCAATTTTGCTAGTTAAAATTTTGTAGTTTTTTAACTCCTAAACCACCATGCCCTATTTCATTTTTGTTTTCAACAAGAATTCCAAGCTAAAATGTATCTGGTCCACAGGGAAAGCTACCTAGAAATAATTCCTAAGTACTTACCTATACATTTGTGAGAAATTTCCAACAAAGCAGATAATATTTCTTGGAACTGACGTTCTGAACCCTCAGAGCTAATTCTATCAGAGAAAACATATAGGGTGAAATTGATTAGACATGTCCTGAAATTAATGAGTGTCTTGTTTTGTTTTCAAATACAATGCATGCGATGTCTGAAGAAATAACCAAAACTCGGAAGCAGAGTAGTTCAACAATTTGTGACTTAACCAAGCAAGCAGATCATAGAGTGTACAACCCACAAAAAGAGACATGAAGTGCCAAAGTTATCTCCAGGTTCCTATTCTTATTATATAAAACGAAGATTATTAGGTTTTAAAGAGTTACATTTCATTATGACAGAGAAAATCTTTCCTAAACATAAACAAATAGAAGCTTTGCTCAGCTTCATTTTTTATCTCCTTCCTCAATGACCTTTACCTTAGCCCCACAACAGCTCTTCCTAGTATGCCTCTCAACTTCAACTTCAATTTCTTTTTCATTCCACATCTCATCTTTTTTCCCAAGATCCAGCCTTCGCTCCAGGAACTCTGAATTCTCCTTCCAAACCTCTCCATTACTGTAAACCTCCTTCTTCCATATTGGAACTGATGCCTTTATCTCATCAATCACAAATTTACAAGCATCCAATGCATCAGCCCAATGAACGGCTGAGACTGCAATGAAAACACTTGTTTCACCAACTAGAACTGGGCCGAGGCAGTGGGCCACTGCAATGGAGAGGAGATTCCAGGATGATCTAGCAGATGAACAAATGGACTTCATGCACCATAGTGCCATGGGCACATACGCTTCATATCTAAGCTCCAAGACTGTTTTGCCTTTAAAGGTGTCGCGCGTGGTACTAGAAAATGTTGCAAAAGCACCTACCTGTGGAGCACTCACATAATTGATATATTTGGCAATGTCAATTTGGTTATGCTCCTCTAAGATTTCCACAAGATCTTTGTCCTCAGAAGCCATCTTCAATTGGGAATACATCAGATGTCTGTGTTATGAAGGACTATGCAACTTTTATCTCAGAATTATCCTCTGTCGAGAATAAGGTCCTGTTGTCCAACTTCAGAGAAATGATGACATATCAGCCATATTGTTAATGACAGACTTGACAAATCTATCAAAGAAAAATTAGAATGTCAGTACCATATGACCCAATGAACCAAAGAGAAAAGTCTCAATTACAAATCACAATAAAGGCCAGTTGGCTCTTATGTATTATTTCAAGGGGAGAGCTTTTAGCATAAAGTGGAATCAACCATGAAACAAGAAGCCTTTTTGAAAACATGAGATAACTCTATCAACATACATGCATGAGATAACTCTAAAACAAGAAAGAAATATAAACTCTTTCCATATAAATTCGAGACCTATAACTAGCACATAGTTAAGAATACCATCCAAGTTGTAATTTAGCATAATACAGAAAAACAGAGCCAACAACCTTTTTGCAGACCAGCTTATGTTTTCCATAAAGTTTCACCTCATAATCTGCTAAATGGTAGACTAATCTACAGTTTACCTGTGTTTTCAAAGGCATGCCAGAGCGAGGCGGCAAGAAATCGCCCGAGGCTGTTGGCTGTTTTGCGAGTTGCACGTTTAGTGCGAGGAAGGCGTGAGGAGGCGGAGCTAGGAGCGCCAAATCTGGACGCTTCTGAACCGGAAGAAATTTTGCGAGTCTGCAAATTGGATGCGACTCTGCGAGGAAGACGACTCGCGTGTTTTTTTTATAGAAGTTTATTGTAATGAAACAGCGTCGTTTCGATTGCAGTATTTTAGAAAAATTTAAATGAAACGACGTCATTTCACTCGGAGTGTTTTGCAAAAAACAAAAAATAAACCCAAGTTTATGCCTTTTTTTATTGTAACTAGCCCCTTGGCACATGTTCACGGATGTACCAATTGGTTTTCTTTTTTCTTTTTTCTTTTATTTTTGGAATTAAGAAAAGATAATATGGGTAGTTATGTTTCATAAAAATATGACTTATTATTTGATTTTGTTTTTATTTTTATTTTTAAAAAAATATGAAAAAAAATGTGAATTTACCATATTATCCTCATTTAATTGATAATTTCAATTCTTAATTTTGAATTGACCAAAGGCATTTTCTGGTATTTTGAATGTTTCAATATTCTCTGCCTTTTGCTTTATATATATAGATAAACTCCAACTGGCTGGCTGTAGCTTTATTCTACTTACCTTTTTTTTTCTTTTCTTTTCTAAATTAATATATTAACACATGGAGGAATCTCCATCAATTTCAAGAATTCTCTTCATCTTTTAATTGCAAGTAAGCCATTTTATTTTTCTCTGTAATTCTTCGCAACTGTAATTTGAAGTTCCATATAAATTTTTTTTTCTTCAATATATTAGTTATCTTATTCGTTTTATGTGATATAGTAGAAATTTGACGTACACGCATCATACTTGCATCTTAGAAATATTAATGGTGTTGTTTTATAGCTATGAATCGAAAAGATCCTGCATGGAAGTACGCAAAAGAAATAGGGGGGAAAATACTTGAGATGCACATTTTGTGATCAAAGATGCAGTGGATGAATTTTTAGACTTGAGCATCATTTGGGTCAAACTCATCATGGTTTGCAACCATGTAAGAAAGTTCCTGAGCATGTGAAAAAATAGTGTGCCGCAACTTTGAAAAAATTTCAGTTTGAAAAAAGAAAGATAATGAAATGCTTAGAGAGATTGGGGATGATCCATGAGGAGGGGCTCAGAGTATGGAAACTTCATTGGATGAAGACTATGGAATCCCATGGAAACTTCATTGGATGAAGAATATGGAATCCCCGGAACTAGGAGTGTTGCAGTTGATGAGGCTCTTAAAGCACAACCTATATCAAAATGACCAATGGATAGATTTGTCACTTTAGAAGCTCGACAAAGTACATTAAATTCAGCATACAAACAAAAGAAAGAAAGGAAGTTTGTCAAAAGATTGGTCATTTTTTCTTCTCTAGAGCACTCCCATTTAATATTGTAAATGATCCATTTTGGCTAACTATGGTGGAAGGGATTGCCTCATATGGTGTAGGATTTAAGCCTCCATTAATGCATGAACTGAGGACTTGGATCCTTAAGGAAGAAGTTGGATGCATCACGTAGGGAAATATTGTTAGACAGTGACACTAAAGCTACACTCGCCTACATGAAAGCGAAAGTGTCAGTGGATCTTGAATTTTTTTGTAAGTTCAGTGTAGATGAGGAGAATAGGCTTGCTAACTTGTTTTGGAGAGACTCTACTTCACTTTTTGATTATGTTGCCTCTGGAGACGTTCTCATATTCGACAGCACATACAAAACCAATATGAATGACAAGCCTATAGTATTATTTGTTGGTTCAAACAACCACCAGGCGAGTGTTGGCTATGCCCTATTGCTTGATGAGACCTTTGGAACATAAAAGTAGTTATTGGAGACATTCATATCCTCCATGAAAGGCAAGAAGCCAACATCAATACTAACGGAATGCACATAATAACTTAAATAATGAAGAAATGGTAAGATCATTTCAAGCATATCTTTGGGAACCAATTACAGTCAATTAGTTTGAAAAGAAATGGGAGTTTTTGGAGGACAAAGTTACCACACATAAACCAAAGGAATGGCTGCAAATGATGTATGCAAAATGAGATGTGTAGGCAAAATCACGCCTTAGACCCAAGTTTTTCGGTGGTATGTGCACTACTTAATGTGTGGAGTGTATGAACAAGTTTTTGAAAGGTTACTTGAGGAAAGACGTTAAGTTGTTTGAATGCATTCCAGCAATTGATAAGGCCATAGCACAAATGAGGAATACCTCGGGGAAGGATGATTTCGACAAAACAGTCAAAGAAAGTGTTTACATCAACACTGAAAAGTCTTGAGCAACATGCTTCCCAAATTTACAATCATAGGTGCTTTTTATTGGTATGTAATGAGATCTATTTATACCAAAATGAACAGCCAATGAACATCGGACACGTGGACCAAACTAGAGCTATGGGAGCCTTCGGCACCTAGCTTCGGTATCCTAGCTACCGATCGCTCGATTAGGGCAACCTCACCCCCTGGGACACATGGCAGTACCACAATTGATGTCCGCAGTCCCACATCGAAACTCTAAACAAATTGCACACCTCCCAAGGCTTATAAAAGAGGACAACTATCCCAGCTTGGAGGTAATCAATCAGAACTTACGGCATACTGCCTAGTGATCTGTAGTTCAAACTTATTAACTCCGTACTTACTTAAGCATATGATGTAAAATATTATAGTAAATCATTATAAATAAATTATTATGGTGTGTTTAATCTTTTTTCATTAATTACTACACATTTTATACACTAGTGTTTATTACCTTGTTATATAATCAACTTAAATCAAATAAACCCATCATGCAATGCATTTACTTCAAATTTTTTTTTTTTTTTGGAGATAATTGACTAAATAAACAACCTCCAAAGTTTTAAGAAAAATCTCCAAGTCTTTCTTACACTGTCCGTGTTTTTTATCGATATCAATAATTTCCCGATATTTTCATTGAAATTTCCGTATTTTTGGACTATCGATATTTCCAAAACCATCTACCTTACTCAATACCAAATTGTAAGTTCATTGATATCATAATCAAGCACGCACCAATCATCAAATATACCGATCATTCAACATTCAAAGATGTTACAGTTGAAATCAACCTCCAATTTCAAACGTGGGTGGTCATCAATTACACTCAAAACAAAAAGGCAAATAAAAAAATGCCTTGATGTTGTAAAGGGAAAGGAAAAATAAAGATGCAAGCGCCTATACGAACTACACAATGCCACATTCTACTATTACAAACTTATAATACAAGGGAAAACTCAATAATTACATTTACTGAAAAAAAGATATTTATGGGGCTCCGTTAGTTTCTAAGGGAGCTCTGTCGTCCGGCCCAGCTAGCATGATCTGCCATATTATGTATTTCTTATCAGCAATCTCTTCATATAGCAAAACAAGGAACCAAGAAAGAGCAAGGAGAAGCAGGAATTTTAAAACTAACAATGAATAGTATAAGTGAACGATAAAATTATACATACATTACAATCGAAAGCAAATCTCCGGGCAAGCATGATGGCCGCATTCCTCTCTCGTTCTGACTCAAATGCCAATACAAAGGAAAGTCCTTGTTTTGCTTGCCAAAACAATGCCTGAGTTGCAGCATTCCCACCTCCTCTAACTCCACATAGCTATAGGACACCAACAAACAACATCATAGACATGGTTTAAAATCACTGAAACAAAAATAAAGGATAACAACTAACATTATAATACAAAAATCATTGCCCATTGGGAAGCTGTTTCTATTTTGGTTTCAATTGCATTGACAACTAAATAATTGCCATCAGAAGTACATTGCACTTTATGCATCTCAGATGTGGTGCATTTAGAATGAAATGCAACAGAAAACCTACGGGAAGAAAGATACTTAGACAGGATAATGCCACATCATTTTGGTCACCAAAATTCACTGTTTTACTGTTTCTTTAACAATTAATTATTTTCTATATATGAACAGGCTTTTGCCTCAAGTAATTAGCAGGATGATCAGGCAATTGGATAGATCCACATTCGTATATTACTAACACGTACATAAACTAATAAAATTATCTAATACCTGCATCGAAGTAGAAAAGTATTCTTTAGCAATTGTTGTTTTTCCCTTGCAAAGTTTAATCCTCATCTTTCCAACATGAAATACATGAATAGATTCTGAGGGATGATTGACCCCATTCATTTGGGTAATAACTACCTGGAAAGTAATAAAAAAACGTCAAACAGGCAATGGGTGATTTAAGGCTGGAAAATAACTTTTGTTTTTCAGCAGTACTATAAGAATAAATGAGATAACTGAAATATCATTACAGAAATCAAGGAAGAGGGGTAAAACCCAAGCTCGATGGACAGCCACGAGGACGCCAGACTTTCTTCCATAAGTTAATCCTACTTTAAGATTTATACATTTAGTTATTGATCTCCACAAAAACTCAATACGGACAGAGCAGAGCACATGAACTTAATAAGTAGTCAGTCCATACACGATCTATGGAAAAGTTCTTAGGAAACTGACAAAAGGATCATCCTAATAATTTTGAAAAGCAATATCATTCGTAATTCAACCATAAAACATAAATTTTGTCTCACACAAAGGCTGAAAAAGTAATAAGGTATGCAAACAAAGAATTGTGGAAAAGATTTGGGTATTCATACATTGAACTCAATATCATGCTTCCGCACAAGTGCCTCCACATAGCTTCCCAAACCAGCAGCTGATGGTAACAATGAAATCAGCCCTTTTTGCAATTATTATTTTTATAAATCACGAAAAGACAAAAATGTTGACAGATTTGAACAACTGAAATAAATGTCATCACAATGTATTAGTAATTTAAATTTCAAACTTGATGTAAGAAGAGAATAAGTTTTCTAAACCAGACCAGGATCAATGGGACCAGCGGTTGTCAACGTTAGCCACTGGCCTTCCAAAATAATATCAGCTTGCAAGATTCGCCCAACATCAAAAGGCTCTGGGGCGTAAACTGATTTTATAGCACCTGTGGTAGGGATAGTAGAATGAGAAATGAATACAGATATGTCTTGAAAATATAATAATCTCAACTATGGTATTCTAAGCCTTGCATATGCAAACTCATGGGCCACCCATTGCTCCAACTTTAGCAAGGTTTCAATAGCAAGCAATTCATCCACTTGCTAAGCACAATTTGGGCACATGTGCTACAAGCTACCCAATATAATTAATGCAAATGTGTGGCATAGTCCAGCAACATGCAAATGGGACGTGTTGAAAATGTAAATATCTCATGTAGGGTATTCAGTTTCTAAGCCCTTCATATTCACAAAACCTCCTGGGCTTCTCCACCCAATATGAAAACCAACTTTGACATTAGCAGAAAGGGAGAGAAAAAAAAAAAGACAAAAAAGACAAAAAAGGGAAAGACAAAATCTAATCTTGATGGATAAGGTATCTGAATCTACAGCTTTCTGCATTCAGTTGGATATCATAGAACAAACTTTACTCAATCTAACACCTTCAACAGAGCTGTACAAACTTAGCTATAGGAATTGAGATGAAAGAAAAAATAACTTGCGAGAAAAAATATATCATAGTCCTCATATGCATAGAAACATTAAGGGTGGCATTTCAGTCCTGCCCATTCAACCAACTATTCTTAAAGAAAAAAAGAGGGTCTTGAATCCAGCCCATTCAGTCATTCTTCTTAAAACAATAAGAGGGTCCTGGATACCCCTATCCTTTGTCCTTCTACAACTAAAGTGGAAGGAAAAAAAAAAAAAAACTATACAATCATGAACTTCCAGAGACAGTCTCCTATTAGCACAGCTTTTAATGACACTCAGTTTAGTGCAGCATTGCATGGTGAAGTTTGTGAATGTATCTTCGATTCTTCCACCATAGGGAGAAATAAGCCCACGATTGCTTCTCCCACTGAATCAATAATGTCATAGTCTAGCCTCAGCTAAATTACCATCAAGGTCCAAGCACAGAGCGTTCAACACTATATAGGCAAAGCCAAAACACTTCACTACTTGAGTGAGCTTTTAGCTAGTTAGATCCATGTTACATGGACTTTGAGTATAAATATTGTTGGGTACGTGAGTGAATCAGACAATATTATCAACCACATAATAGCACAAGATTTGCAATCCATCAAGTCAATTTATTTCCAATGGACGGAAATTTGAAATTAGTTGGTTGCTAGCTTGTGGTGACATAATTGGTTAGACATCTGACACAATCTGAAAGTAGGAGGCTATTCTGATTCCTGGCCCACAACGCTAGTTCCTCTACTTCATGCAAAGGAATTCATACACATATCAGACATTAAAACACACAAAAATCCACAGCTGTAAAGCTACACAGAACATATCAAACACAACCCAGCAATTAAGTGCATGTCCGCATGCTTATGACAACATGGTTAACTGCCACTGGCATTCATTTATTAAAATTTTATTTATTTATCAAATAAACACACACGCATGAGCACACACACTACACCAAAGGAAGTGAAGAGTAACAAAATGAGCATGATGTGACACCAGCCTATGCATGTAACACCCAACCAATAATTATCGTGCCCTTGTTCAGAAAAATCAGAACAAGTATAGAAAACATATATATACCTGATATAAGCTCCTTCTTGCCACCTTGAGATGATACACGATACCATTGAATCGAACACTTGGAAAGTTCTGGAGCATCATCAGAGCAAGGTTGAATTCGCAAATATGAACCTAAGGCTTCAGGGCCATCTAATTCATATAGTTGGCAATTTTGTTCCAAGCCCCTCTTACTCATTGCCAGCTGAAAGTTACAAAGTGATAGTGTTAGAATTAAAGAGTACAAAGAGCAGGCCAATATCATACTACCCCCATTCACTGGGCCACACACACCCTCAACACTCTGGAAAATGAAGGAAACAAAAGGAGAAAGACCAAATACAAGTATATACCACCAAACTCCTAATAAGACCATCATCCTTTTCCCACATCAAAACCAGCGTTTCAAGCACTATGAACTCATCTTTTATATCATGTTAAACATTCATCTTTCGTAGGAATTAACACTTGATTGCTTCTATTGTTGCCCTGGAAAAGAATAGCTTGCATCCAGGCCAGAATCATCCCTTTATTTAGCAAATACTTGTCAAGAGAGCCATTTCCTCATTTTATCCAGATTGGATATACTAAAATCCTCCAATACTTCATGACACACATCTAACTTGTCAAAAACATATTCAAAACGTGAAACGTCTTTTTGTGTCCAGTACTCATTTGTCGGATATGCCTATTTTCGATGAGGAAATGAGATTACCTTCTCTTCTAGGTAAATTAAATACAGATGATCGATACAAGAATTATAGAATTTAGTTGAGTGTAGATGCAATGAATTGTGTTAAAGGCAAGGCGTTTTATGTAAGTTTATTAAGAGTCTTACTTTCCTTAGTATTTACTGTATTAAAAATCTTGTTTTATTTACCATTGATAGATTTCTATAAAGTTATTGAGTTTTTAGAAGGCTTTCTTTTAGTTTTTCCTTAAGTGGGCCATATATGCCACAATCCTTTTTTATTTCCACTGTCTATTGCCTGAGCTTTAGTCAAGATAAAACAAAATGACGCCAAGTGTCTAAGGTAAACCACAAGCCACCACTAAAACATAAAAGAAACAATTGATTTTTCTAAAGACCCAATTGATGAAAGAAACATGACATCTGACCAAAAAAATAAAAAGATAAAGAAACGTGACATAAACTGTGTCATTTAAAAGGAGCAATCAGGACAAATGGAAAACTTAAAGCATATAAGAAGTCTAAACCCTATATGGTGCCACAGCCTTCAGCAAATCGCACATGCTATGCAGTGCCTCGACAGCAAAGCATGCACTTACCATTACTTTTGCTAAACAATCACACACCTAAGGCGATTGACGTGCTGAGCCTCACCATAGCTTTTCACACCATTGGACACAAACGCCAAAATAAAAAAATTTAAGGACCCCGGACAAGCTTAGTTTTAGCAGCTAGTTTTCTGCATTATATCCAGTATAAACGAAAGAAACCCATTAAGACCTGGAGGCAACTTATGGGCTTCTATAACTCCAGAAGTATAGGTATGGGTCTCAGAAAGCTTTCTGTCCTATACTTCCTAGACTACAACTTTCGCCTCATCTTATAGAACGTAAAGGGCAAAATTGTAGCAATGGTCCCTGGACAAAGACCAAACTTTACTTTTCGTCCCTCATATTGCTAAATTATTACGGTGGTACTTTAATTATGCCTCCACTTTCATAAATCGTCCTTTCCATCATCTCAGTCAACTTTTCCGTTAAAATGATGATGTGGCATGGACAAGTCCTACTTAGCATGGGCAAAAATGTCTTCTCACACAAGTTTTTTTAAAAATAAATCTCTCTCTCTCTCCCTCTCTCTCTCTCTCTCGACCAACCCCCAATTTCTTCTTCCCCCCCATCCACCCGGATTTCTTCCCATGCCAATTTCCTTTTCCTTGTTCTTTTCCATCAACTCAGGCCTGGAGGGTTTTGGATCTAATGCCTACTGGATGTATAGTTCAGAGGCTCCAAGTTCTAAATTTGGATCTAATGCCCTTCCTCCCACCCACCCCCACCAACTTCTCCCCAGCCATGATCAATTTCTCATATTTCTTCCCCCACCCATATCTTTTCCCAACCCCGAAAGGGGAATCGAAAAGGAAACCAAACAATAAAATAAATAAAAAACATGGGAACAAATCTGGATTAAAATCACATGAGATGCTGATATGGCTGTCTAGCACATGAAAAGACAAATATACCCTCATTTTTAACGGAAAAGTTGATTGAGAAGACGGAAAGGACGATTTCTGAAAGTGGAGGCATAATTAAAGTACCACCATAACAATTTAGCAATATGAGATTTGTTCTTAGGGTTTTTCATATTTTTTCCCAAAAAGTAATTCCTACTCTGCCTAAAATCTCAAGGTTTTTTTATGCATTAAGAACTAAAAATTCAAAGAATAACATAAAATAAAAAACTATATTTGAGCATCGTCTACCATAACAAACTTCCCAGCAAACCTAGTTGCTGATTTCAATAAACCATAGATCCAATGCAAGGAATTCCCAGAACCAGGAAAGCACCGAGAGAATGCATATACAACAGATCCAAAAACGAAATATAATAAAAATAATAATAATAATAAAAACCAAAGCAGCATAGCAATAAACACAAAAAGGCAAAGCGTAACCTCCATGTTAACATCGATTATTGGAAAATGCATAAATGTTTGAACCCTTCAGAATTTCAGCATATTGACATATGTTATGCAACGGAGACTCATCAAACCACATCATAAAAGTTTGATATATCAAAATAGGCAAAGCATTTACAAAATGAATAAACCTCTTTCTGAAGTCGAACAGAATTCTTAGACTTCTCTGTGAGCTGTGCCCTCAATGCTCGAAGTTCATGTTCCATGTCCATAACCTACAAATTGATGATTAATCCATGAAGAAATTCTTATAAGTAAAAATTTATTAACAGAGCCCAAAAGGGTGTAATCATGTAGGCAAGAGTCACTAAAAAAGATTGAAAAGAGAGTAATTTTAAGTAGAAGTGGCTTTCGTTATACAAAAGAAAAGTAATATCAAGAAAATACGTAAATTTTGGCAGTTTATTAATTCAATATTAGATATGCATAGAAGCATAAAACCAGGAAGCTTCCGCTTCACTGCAAAGAAAATATCTGCATAAAGACACAAACTTAAACTCGATCGTTGGTGGATGCAAATGAAAAGTCACTTACTGGATGTCTTTTTTACAAGAAGCATAATACCTTTAAAAGAATAGAAGTTTACAAAGCAGAGACGCACGTACACCCTCAAAATTAACTCAATATTTCAAGGATGCATATGATAATTCACCCTGTGAATTGGAAGAATCTAACTTGTAATAAATTAACAACCCACACTTTTCAAACATGAGATCCTTAACCAAATTGTATAAACTTAATACAAGACATTCATAGGATATCCTGATAACATTTCTCTATTACTTAAATGAAACAGAACACACAACACCATTCTAAGTCTACAGTTATAAACAAAATAAATACGAATGATCAAAAAAGTCACCTTGCTTGGCTGATGCAGCATTTTGATTCTTCTAGCCTCTTGGACCTCTTTCATTAATTCTTCCAAGTCCTAAATATCTCACAGAAATTGTACTGGTCAAAAAGATAAATTATAGAATTGTGGACAGACATGCTAAATTAATAATGCAGTAAATACTACTCATGTGTCTCAAATATAAAACAACCAAAGAGAACATGAAATGAAAATACTACTACTGTCCAAAATTGTCATTCTAATGTCAAGAAGCATGATAACCATTAATGAAGCATTAAATGTATTAAAATTCCGCATCCTAACAATGGTTTTAAACATCACCGAAACCACTGAAAATTCCGATAAAATTACACTGCCGACGCTTTCCAGAAATTTCAGTAGTTTCAATAGAAATTCGTTGTATCAGGTCAATTTCAGTGAAATCGGATTGGCCCATTTTGTAAACATCTTGGAACAAAAGAGACCTTATTACTGACCCACACAAAAGAACAAGAAGAAAAAAAAAGATCTCAGTAACCCCCGTGCGGAAGTGTCTTCGTATCTTAGTAATCCACATGCTAAAGAAAGCGGGCAAAAGACATGGGCTGAGCATTTTGATAAAGTTTATGGGCTAAGGTTTTTTACAAACTTACAAAGAATTATAAAGCCCATGGATCATGTCATTAGTATTCTACACATTGATAAATATAACCAATATTACTAAAGTATTCCCAACAACTATAATCTCTGTTATCTAATAAAATTCAATTGTCAATTCAATATATAATCGATATGAAATTGCTATAAAACTTAGATAAATTGTTCCATACAAGAGAAGAGATAAATTGATTTATCTAATATAAATATGTACTTAAGTAATGTAAATATAAATAATAAAGTACAAATTTTTTTTTTTTGGACAAACGTTAAAGTAAAATATTGTTTGCACTATAAATGCCATATATTTGGCAGAGATACACTATTTTATAAAAGTTACATGGCAATCTCTGCATTATTAATAACTATAACATCTATAAATGTTACATTCAAAAATTCTATGTTTTCCTTGATCCTTAACATAACATGCTTTATAAACAATGCAACAAGCAACACAAGTTCAAAGACCAAGGGTCAATATGGATGCATTCTGTATATAGAAATTAACAAAGGCTGTGACAGTTGAAACACTCTTGCTCTAGAAATTTTGCGGTCTAAAAATACGCATATAGCACACACCTGCTTCCCAGAAGCTCGAGACATTTGTTCTTGTTCCTGAAGGGCTTCTTCCACTCTCTGTACCGCTGCTCTGGCATTTTCAATTTCAGCACGAGCAAAAGCTCTTTCCTCATCGACAAGTTTTTTAGCATCTTCTGAAGCCTAAAAATGGATTAAGAGACTCAAATTGGAAAATACTCAAGTGATTAAACAAACAAATAAGAAATGTATCAAGACCAATTTTTGTGAGGCATGTAGCAAAATTGACTGTTGATAATCTTCATCACCCAATGTTATTAATGTGGATTGGTGTTTTTATGTGTAAGAGGAACCAATGTTGTCATAGATCATGCTTTCCTATGTTTTCTCCTTTTACTTGCCGAACAATGTTTTGTACCGTTTTGGTTTTGCAAAAAGAGGAAAACAACCAAAGAAACATTAATGAATGGGCCCTTAAGATTTAAATTATATCAAATTACCTGCTTAAGAAAATTTGCTAGCTTCTTGACCTCTGCTTTTTCTTGCATTAACTCCCCTTCTCTTTGAGTCAACTGAACTGCTAAAGCCTCCACCTGCAAGAAACGATCATAAATTTCTTGGTCATTATTTGTTCCTTTTGAAGATAGCTGAGCCAAAACAATTATAGGAAGGAACAATCAAGACAAAGGGGTCAAGTGAAACATTATGGAGACAACTAAACATACTTGGAAATGGAAAATGAAAGTCCAATATAAGAAAACATAGGAGGAAAAGTTAAAATATCATAAGATGACAAGACTATAAAGATAACAAATCAAACAATTCATTAGTAACCTATAGCAAAAGAGAATAATATGGTTCCAAATGCAATCATTTAATCTTGGTGAATTAATTAAATGGCAGGTATTGGAATGGTAAGCATTTTTTACAGCATCCGTGAACACAGGCAAAACTAAAAGGTGGGAGGGGAATTATAGCATTTTCTGTAGTATAAAATGTTGACAATATCCATTTTTCCAAGGCTTGTTAGTTTATTATATCAGTGGTTAAGGCATTAAATGCTTCTTTCAGGACTGTAAACTCCCATAACTCTTCTCTCATTCTTTTTTTTTTTCTTTTTTCTTTTTGTGGTCTCTTTCTATCTTTCTCTCCCCCTCACCAATTGGTGGTTTAATTGTACACGTTGAAATTAATTTCTCACCAGACATTTTCTCTTATACTCTTTTAGTTTTCTTTGTGAATTCTATTTAACATATTATATATTTTGTTGCATTTCATGAAATTTATGTACCTTGTTAACCTGAAACTTCATAGATTTCTTCTGTGAGTAAACTTGTTTAATTAAAGGGTGGATAGGCCTTCACATTTAGTCAATTAACATTACCCTAAATGCCTATCTAAGCATGAGCAGCCTCCTTGCACAGAATTTTGTGGAGCAACTACACCTTATTCCAATTCATTGCAACATCTAAAACGGTGCTAATCTTCACCAAATCCTTAAATTCCAACCTTTAAGAAGCATTAACCACCATCCAATGACTCAAATGTATACAAGGGTAGTCCTTTACTCTTGAGCTTTTTGAACAAACCATGGTTATCAATAACGTCCATCCTGTGCCAGTTTGGTATGTACCAATTTGAAGAAAAGATGAAGCAGGTACAAAGAAGTGTGGCCTAAAGTGGTGGATTGTGAGTCAAGATGCCTTGGCTGGATAAGCCAAGGTGGTTGAGGTGATTGGAAAACAGGGTCAAGTGAACACATCTGCCGGTTAAATTGAATGGAAGTGTCATACAGGTAAGGTTAGTATTTCCAATAGTCAGCTTCTTTTTAAACCCGTAATGATGGGGTTAAATCCAAAACATACAATCTCTAGCTATGTGGGTGCAGATCGTAAACTCTCTGAATTGCAAGAAATGTAGATATAGATCATCTCTTTTGTAAATTGTAATTCACATGAAAGAAGACAAAATTGTCAAAGAAATGTGTTCATATTTCATGGTTGAGTATCACATAAAACGAACTGATTAAGTCCAACCAAATATCAAATCTTTTATTTTATTTGATACAAGAATACAGACCTTGTCAGATCTCACACTGTCTCACTGCAAAAATACAATAACATTATCCAGTAGGGGAGAAGAAATCCACCCATGAAACAAGACAAAGAAAGAAGCTATCCTGTACTTTTGCAATAAAGAAGTCCAACCAAATAGGCACATGCTTCAATTGGTACCCCTCATAAATTTTACATGCTATATAAAATAAACTATCAACCAGTTAACACTGAAAAGTAGAATAAGTTTACTGAAAAGAACAATAATAAGAAAATTAAAAAAAGATGCAAATGAACAACTAACCATTGAAATGGCGTCCTCTACATCATCCTTGTTTCTGCCAGCCACACGTCCTTTTAATGATTCCAGTGCATCCCGAAGCTTCTTCAAAAGCACATGTTTCTCCAAAGAAGCTGCCTCCCTAAGTCTAGCCTGTATTCAATAAGAGAATACTTCAGAATTTGGTAATCATTGACTATATTTAGATGTTCATTTTCAATTCCCAAAGGAACAAGAGAATCATTTTCTACAATCATAGCCTACAACTATTAAACCACAAATTCCCCAAGTTATTTCAACTGAAAACAATTTGAAAAGAGATTCACAACTACAGTGAATTAAATATACTAAACCTTCAAACGAAACAAAACAAAAAAGAGAATAGAACCTTCTTACAACTTCTCATAATACGAAAATTATTCAATTCCCAGTATATTTTCTGAAAACATAGCAAGCACCAAAAATTTCCAAGATTTCCCTCAATTTCAGCCTCCAAAATGTGAGAGAAAAAACTAAAAGGTGATTGAAGCAAACCACATACTAAACTTCACTAGAAAGCAAACTAACTTTCCAGCAAAATGCAAAAAACTTTGAAACCATTTAACCTCTTCGGACAACTTAGCAGCAGCAGCCAACCCTTTCTCGAATTTACTGGCAAGGTCACGGACTGAAAGGCGTTTTTGCTGTTCCAACAATTGTGCTGTCTCACGTGCAACAACTTCCTTCATTGATAGTACCTTTTGCTCATCCTTTGCCTCCACAATCTGATTGTTAGCTCCAATTTTGTAATTAGGAAATCGACTTGAGGAAAATATCACGTCAGCAGACACAGCCGGAACGGCATCCTTTTGCATTGTATCCCCAAAATCTCGACCCACCCTCGTCATTTCTCCAAACCAATTACTGTGGCAAACACCAAAAAACTATTCTTTAAAATTCACACACTGACATTGTAAAAAAGAAATCTCTAACTGAAACCAAATGTGGGTCAGAGCCCACCACTTCATTTAAGTAAACAGTTTAAACAAAATGCATTCAGTTGCTCAGAAAATTAGAAGAAGAAAAAAAAAAAAACTTGTATTATTGTACAAATTTCATCATTTAGAATGCCAGTACAAGTTAATATAAGCTTAATTTATAAATTTTCGCTCTTTCTTACAAATACCACATAAGATTGTAATTTCATTTCTCTTTTTCTCTTTAGTCTTCTCGTCTGAGTAACCAAATGGCCGACCACAAAACAAATAATACATGAAGGGCCAAAATTTCAATTATAATAAAACCCTTAGTTGACCAAAACCCAAAACCGAAAAGCAAACATGTATAAGAAATATCTATTTATAACCATAAGCATTCAACACAAGATAAAATGCAAGAGCAAATACAGAAAACAAATATTCCTGATTACCCAATACAGCAATAAGCCTGGAGAAAGATTTAGAGCAATCAAGCTGAAACCCTAGCCGTTGAATTGTTGTGCTTTTTTGGTAGCGTTAAAGAGCAATGTAGAAAAGGTGAACAATGAAGACAAAAAGGGAAACTTGGACTTACAGATGATGAAGCTGTAATAAATAATGGGAAAGAGGGTTTGAGATTCTTGGATCAGATGCAGGTTTCGCTCCTATTTTAGTTATCCAAATTGGTAATCTAGAGAAACACAGAGAGAGAGAGAGAGAGAGAGAGAGAGAGAATATATGCAATGGGCCTGGTTTCGTTGCTTTTTTGAAAAGCGATAGACGGCCGTCGCCTGTTTGTATTCTTTTGGTTTCTTTTTCCCACCTAATCATTTTCAATTTTTTTAATATTCTAACATCATCACAGGACGTCCAAAACTCAAATGTCGAGACTCTAAAAACAGTTTTATAAAGGCTGAGGAAATATTGTGGTTTCATGTGTAATACCAGCGCCCCCTCTCAATAAAAAATGTATTTAAATAAAGGCTTAATTATGTACATGCCCCCTGTGCTTTCCAACTTATCTCAGATTACCACCTGTGGTGGAAAACGTCTCAAAGTACCCCCCAATGTGCAAAAAACTGTCTCACGTTACTCTTTCCGTCAGTTTTTTTGAAGTTCCGTTACGAACGTTACTGTTCATCTCCTCCAAAATTCCAGAACAGCAGCTCCTCCCATTTGTTACTGTTCATCGCACCAGTTTTTGGGTTGCCATCGCCTCCTCCGGCCACCCCAAGCGACGACATGGATATCAAAAGAACCAGCACGTTGTCCTCTACCACCCTCACATCTCAACCGCTGCCAACCGTCGTCTGGATCACCGAAAAAAGCAAGAAATTGGCCGGTTTTTACCCAAAATCTCCATTGCTCGTTCGGGCGATTCCGAGCACCATTTTCTTCGATCCAGGTATGATTTTTCAACCTCTCGAGTTGTTCTTGCTGCTAGTTGTGTTGGTTAGGAGAAATTTCTGAGTTTTGGAGGGTAAATAAGCGATGAACAGTAACAAAGGGGAGGGGCTACTGTTCTGGAATTTTGGGGGAGATGAACAGTAACATTCGTAACGGAACTTCAAAAAAACTGACGGAAAGGGTAACGTGAGACAGTTTTTTGCACGTTGGGGGGTACTTTGAGACGTTTTCCACCACAGGTGGTAATCTGAGATAAGTTGGAAAGCACAGGGGGCATGTACATAATTAAGCCTTAAATAAAAATCAGTTTTATAAAAAGTTCTAATTAGTTTTTTCCACCAACATGTTGCTTCTAAAAATTTTGGACTTTGCATTAGCCAAGTTGATTAGAGCATATGTGCCTCCACTTTGCACCCGAGTTCAAATTCTCCTTTGTAGAATCATGTTGAATTTTTATAAATATAGCCAAAATTTACTTTTTACTTTTAAAGCATTTCCAGTGGCTGCCATTAGCCCTGGCAGGATAGGGTCCGAGCCCAAAAAGGAGCTTCCAGCGGGCTTATAAAGCTCGGGCAGGCCATGGGTCCCTCGAGACTGGGTCAGCCCGCTGGGGAAATTAGCCTTAGACCCAGCTCGAAGGCTGCTAACGTCAGTGCGATAATTCAAAATTTTTTTAACTTTGGCGCCATGTGGCAGGTTCTGGTCACTCTGATGCTTTTTTTTTTTTTTCAAATCCAATGGCTGGGCTTTATTTGGGCCAAAAAAATGTCAAAAAAATTCACCAAAAAATTCTGAACTTTTTTTAAATACCTACCATTTTTCTTCATTTTCAACACCAAATACTCATACAATTTCTTCTCCTTCTATTATTTTTCAATTTCTTCTCCTTATATTATCCAAATTAATTGTTTAGGTACCAAAAAAAAAATTTGAATACTATTTGCCATTTGTCATGGCAATGGAAACGAGGGAAACACACATTGCTTTTTGCAAGAGCAACAACTATTCAAGTGAATAGTATCTGCCCTAGCCCCCCTTGCCCTTTACCATGGCAAATGGGTGGAGTTGCTATCATAATATCAATTTTTATAAATTAAAAAAATTAAAAAATAGCCAAAAACTCACTTAAATAGACTCAAATGCCCTCAAAATTAAAACCAAAGAAAAGAGGAATGGGGAGCCTAAATTTATGATTAGAATAGAATTTATCAACACAACATTAAACGAGAAAGAGAATAAACATTCTCAATCATTTGAGATTCAATTTACCAGCAATAACAAAGAAAGAGAATTATATTACTTGAATATAATAATAACATTTTAAAAAGAAGGAAAAGAAGAATGAAAAATGATCTATAGTCTTGGTCTTTTGTTCTTCTATGGAAGTTCAGTGTTTGTTCTAGGTTTGAATTGTTGCCGCCCTTGGTGTCTTCTCCTTAATGAAAGACAAATTTTGTTTGGACCAAAAAATAAAAAATTTCTTTTATATAAACTCTGTATGCTAATTTTGTCCTACATTTTTTTCTCCTCCCAGTAATATAATTGTTAGATAAAAAATGTAATAAAGAAATTAAAAATTCACCCAACATAATCTCACTCTTATTTACAAATAAGAGTTTTTATTTTTAATTGAGTACGATCCATTCAATATAAAAATATCTCTTAATTATAATCTCTTTGGAAAGAGAAAACCCTTTGATTCCATATGAAGAATGAAATAAATAATGGAATTTGATTTTATGTTACGGCTGCATCCAGGGAACCCTAGACTGCCTACATACCCCATTTCAAGGAATGAATGACCCATTGAAAGAATTTGTGGTATGAGAAACATTTTATGGAATTTGGATGTAATTGGTTGGACTAGGGATTCAATTTGATTCTGTAGTTGGAAAAGTGTTTGGGGCGAATTTGGTTAAGGTACACCAAGGATTCTGTTTGGACTTGCGGTTGTATTTGGATTGAATTTCCAAATTGCCTACATATCCTTGGCGGAATCAAACCGGACATAGTTCCTTGAGAATTTGATTGGACTTTCAAAGAATGAATGAGCCCTTGAAAGAATTTTATGTTTGAGAGATTTGAATTTGATCTCATTGAAATTTGCATAGGTAGATGACCCATGAGAAAATTTAGAATGGTTTTGTACCATTTTTTATTGTTAATGCCTAAAGAAAATTAAAAGCCATTTTAATGAGCCCATTAATTTACTCACATATGATTTTGAGGATTTAAAAAATTGATCCATTAACCACATAATTTATTTGGACCACCCAAAAAATATTTTGGGCTCTTGAGAGTTAATGGGTAATATGTTTTGTCAACCCATCAATTTGTTTCTAGCCCTTGACATTTCCATTAATTGGCCCATAACCAAAAAAATGTCAAAAAAATTCACCAAAAAATTCTGAACTTTTTTTAAATACCTACCATTTTTCTTCATTTTCAACACCAAATACTCATACAATTTCTTCTCCTTCTATTATTTTTCAATTTCTTCTCCTTATATTATCCAAATTAATTGTTTAGGTACCAAAAAAAAAATTTGAATACTATTTGCCATTTGTCATGGCAATGGAAACGAGGGAAACACACATTGCTTTTTGCAAGAGCAACAACTATTCAAGTGAATAGTATCTGCCCTAGCCCCCCTTGCCCTTTACCATGGCAAATGGGTGGAGTTGCTATCATAATATCAATTTTTATAAATTAAAAAAATTAAAAAATAGCCAAAAACTCACTTAAATAGACTCAAATGCCCTCAAAATTAAAACCAAAGAAAAGAGGAATGGGGAGCCTAAATTTATGATTAGAATAGAATTTATCAACACAACATTAAACGAGAAAGAGAATAAACATTCTCAATCATTTGAGATTCAATTTACCAGCAATAACAAAGAAAGAGAATTATATTACTTGAATATAATAATAACATTTTAAAAAGAAGGAAAAGAAGAATGAAAAATGATCTATAGTCTTGGTCTTTTGTTCTTCTATGGAAGTTCAGTGTTTGTTCTAGGTTTGAATTGTTGCCGCCCTTGGTGTCTTCTCCTTAATGAAAGACAAATTTTGTTTGGACCAAAAAATAAAAAATTTCTTTTATATAAACTCTGTATGCTAATTTTGTCCTACATTTTTTTCTCCTCCCAGTAATATAATTGTTAGATAAAAAATGTAATAAAGAAATTAAAAATTCACCCAACATAATCTCACTCTTATTTACAAATAAGAGTTTTTATTTTTAATTGAGTACGATCCATTCAATATAAAAATATCTCTTAATTATAATCTCTTTGGAAAGAGAAAACCCTTTGATTCCATATGAAGAATGAAATAAATAATGGAATTTGATTTTATGTTACGGCTGCATCCAGGGAACCCTAGACTGCCTACATACCCCATTTCAAGGAATGAATGACCCATTGAAAGAATTTGTGGTATGAGAAACATTTTATGGAATTTGGATGTAATTGGTTGGACTAGGGATTCAATTTGATTCTGTAGTTGGAAAAGTGTTTGGGGCGAATTTGGTTAAGGTACACCAAGGATTCTGTTTGGACTTGCGGTTGTATTTGGATTGAATTTCCAAATTGCCTACATATCCTTGGCGGAATCAAACCGGACATAGTTCCTTGAGAATTTGATTGGACTTTCAAAGAATGAATGAGCCCTTGAAAGAATTTTATGTTTGAGAGATTTGAATTTGATCTCATTGAAATTTGCATAGGTAGATGACCCATGAGAAAATTTAGAATGGTTTTGTACCATTTTTTATTGTTAATGCCTAAAGAAAATTAAAAGCCATTTTAATGAGCCCATTAATTTACTCACATATGATTTTGAGGATTTAAAAAATTGATCCATTAACCACATAATTTATTTGGACCACCCAAAAAATATTTTGGGCTCTTGAGAGTTAATGGGTAATATGTTTTGTCAACCCATCAATTTGTTTCTAGCCCTTGACATTTCCATTAATTGGCCCATAAACAAAAACTCCACATCAGAAAGGTTTTGAGAGCAGCTACCAACTGAAACCAAAACTGATATCTATTTGGAGCAATAGAGATGAATTCAAACTGAGTCACTCCCATCGTTATCCGGAGTAGTTCAAATTAAATTCAAACTGGACCAATTTATATATCTCTTCAGCTACCTGTTAGCCATAAACAATCAGAGCTTTGAGTTTGAGATGCCAAAACCAAAGAGACATTAAAACAAGGTTGGTCCTTTCCTTTGCTCATTTATGTCAGAGTAGACTACATAGCCTATTAAATTATTAGTTGAAAGTCTTGAAACTTGAAAGGCATTGTCTATTTGTCAAAAGAAATGTAGAGCTTTTGAACCAAAAAAAGAAGTACAGAGCTTATTATTCTTTATTTGCTACTTTTCTTCTCCTTGTCTTTTTTTGCTTTTCTTCTTCCTTGCTTCTTTCTTCTTGCGAGCTTTCTCCCTAAGCTCTTGTTGATTGGTTATCAATTGCTCTTACGTGAGAGAAGGTTTTGGAGCCTCAACTTTGGTGTTGACTAGTACTGATGACATTTGATCTATGTTTGGATCATTTTCATGTTCCACCAATCAATTGACTGTAGCCTCCAAGCTAGCATAGTGAAGTGCACGAGTTGGGTTTCTTTGCCTAACACAACATGCACAAGCCAAAGAGCTATCTGTGTATTTCGTTGAGTTTGGCAGTACCAACTTCATAGTTGAAGCTTCTCCGTTCTTTAATCCCAAAGTTCAGCCACGAATTTGAGTTTGGCAGTATCTGCTTTTTGTTGTTTTCTATGTACTTATGGTAGTCTTCTACAAAATGGGTTTTGTCTTTACCCATTATATGTGCTTAGAGACCTTCAGATAATTTAAAAACATACTCATTTTAGCTATGAGTCCAACTTCTTTAAACTTGGGCTAGAATTTTATTTGCTATCAATGAATTTTTTTATTTCAACAGATGCCCCCTCAAGCATCATTAGTGTATCTTCCTTTACGCGCACAAGGCTTGAGAAAAATTTATAACCTTGGGCTAACACATATTCCAAAATTTTCATGTATGGATGCAAATGGTCAATTATATGTCCAACGAGTGCTTGACAAGAAAGGGCTTCCAATTGGTCAAGAATATGATAGGTCTATGCCTTTGAACTCAGTTTAAATTGATGTACCACCTGAGGATAGAGTCACTTGGTTTACCACTGAGAATGTGAACTCTGGATATTGCGAGTTTATTCCTGATGATAGAATTCTTAAAGTTTGTCTAGTTCATGGTTCAAAGTTTGAAGCATGCACTTTGATGGAGGTCAACAATAATATTGATGGTGACATTGAAGTTGGCCATAACAATGATTTTCCTCCTATTTTATGTAAAATGCTAAAAACAAAACAGATTGGGACGTCACCTAAGCATCCACGGTTTGGCAGAGTTCGTCCTGGCACCCTAGAATGGACGAGACTTCAAAGAGGAATTATTTCGTGCTAAAATCTAGGGTGGTGTAGCTGTTTCCCGCTACCCTTATATGTATTCGCTAAATGTCTGGAAAGCCTTTCTAGAGTTGTGAATGCCTTTGACCAACACTTTGCACCAAGGAAATGGCGAAATGGGAATGTCATTGTATGACCTGAAGATTATTGGGGGTTTACCCATTTTAGGAGTTCCTTATGAAGAATTTATACCTCCAAATAGGGATTTGCACCGTGAAGCGATGTATCCGTTGACCATTCGGGAACTTCTTTTAATTTATTCTCAGCTCTGCTCACTTTATGATCAAAAATGTGTATTCTGGGACTAGTGTGTTGCACGTTTTTTCAAAGGGAAAATAATTTTTGTGAAGGAAACATCTTGAAACCAAGAGAAAATCTTATGGCTTGAAAATTAAATCTGGAGATATCAACAGAAGGAAAATTAACTTCCTTCTTAGCATTTTTTCTTAGCAGATTTGCGCTGCCGTCAAGAGGCTCTCGGATAAGGCCAGAAACTTTTTACATGGCTAGTTTGATGGCTCGAGGAGTAAAAGTTTCTATTGCACCAACTGTGTTGGGCTATATATATCATGGCCTTGGGGAAACTGTCACTTGTCTGAGAAGTCTTGGAACTTCTTTAGCTTGTTTTCCGGTTCATTACGTCATTGGGTGGATGGGTGAGTATTTTCCTTGTTTGTATAGATGCCATAATGATATTGAATTTCCAGCTAGTTATCCTCATTTAACTAAGTATGCTGGTATTGCTGCTAACGATATGGACATTTCAGAGGCCAGAGTTATTTTTAGAAGTGACATCTCCATGCGATATCGTCCCAACGCTTTTGATGAGCAGGATGGCCTTACCTTTATGGATGACGAAAAACTGTCAGATGACAAACTTCCTATAAGGGTTGATAACAAACTTTGGCTGGAGCCCTATCACCCAAATAGATTTGCTCGCCAATTTGGCTTTGATCAGGGTGTTCTTTTTGATAAACTTAGCTTTGGTATCTCCAAGAGAAGTCATTGTAATGTTGAGGATTTGTTCAGAGCTCAAACTTCACTTCTAAGGAGAAACACTTCAGTGCTTTTCTTCATTATGCGTTCTACTCGTATGGGGCAATGTACGTACTGGTACTGCCAGTGGTGGATGGGTTGTACCGCATCATACTTGGGTTTGTCTGTGTCGACTGTTTATGTAAACCTGTCCAAACGTCCTCTCAAAGAAAAACCGATTTATGTAATATCTAATTTAAAATAAGTTTCCACTGGCTTGCAAAAGGAAGTCTTAATTTCTGGGGTGGAAGCAAGAAACTCGTCCATTAGTGTGAAGCGACAAAGCGAAACTTCCCGTCCTGGGAAGAGGCGAAAGGAAAGGGCAGGTAGAAAAAATGAAGACACTTTCTCTTCATCTGGAAGCAGTCAAGATGTAAACTTTAACCGGATTTGTTATCCAAAATCCGATGGTTCTTTGAGCACAGGTCCTGAGAGAGCCAAGGTTACAAAAGATATGGTTTTTGACAACTCCAACTTTGAAGCAAATTTAGGCTTACTGAATCCTCCGAATGACAATTTTGTGGCGCAAGAATTGGCTAGGTCTTAACCTTGTGGTGTTAACGTTATTTCTCCATTAGCTAATGACCTGTCATCATTGGAAGGCTATAAAAAATCAATCTTTGATATTTTTGGCTCATAGGCGAAGAATTTCAGGCATGTATATATTATTGGTGAAGAGCAAGTATTTTTGGTAAACTTCATTCTTCTAAGTCATCTAAAGAGATACTTGCTCGTCATGAAGGAATGAAGTCAGTGTTCAATGTCTTGCTGTCAATGTTGGACATTCTCGATTTCGGCAAAACTGAGCTTGAATGGTTTGTTAACACAATTGACCAAATTTTCTACCGTGCCTTGCAAATTTCTGAGAACGCCAGAATTGTTGAACAAGGTACTCAAGTTCACAATCTCATTCATCGTCATAATGATTGTCTAAACTCCAAAAAGGCAGTTGACTCAGACTTATCGAATTTTACTCGAGAGCTTGAAGACTTAGATGCTCAGGAGTTTGTTGTTAAAGAGGCAGAGGAATGAGCTCGTATACTTTGAGAACAACATGATTCACGAAAGCTTTCTCTTAATTGTTAGATCAAAGATGTCAAAACTTCCTTGGAGAAACAAAACAAGTTGGATGAAGAGCTTTGCCAGTCACGTATCGATGAAAAAGAGCTTCTCAAAATTGAGCATATCGGGGCCTCTTGCAAGTCACAGGAAGTGAAAATCCAAAAACTGATTGCTTCACTGGTTCCCTTTTGTAATAAGTCCCAATAGAGCATCATCTCTTTGTAATTGACATCTTTCTCCATCATTTTCTTCATCAATAATAAAGTTGACGGAACATTTATTTAATTTTGACAAGCTGCACACAATATTTTATTTCGGAAACTCGATTTCACCTCATGCCAATACAATTGGAGGAATGTTTTGGTGATTTATGGCTGCATCTAGCTATGAAACTAGATTGCCTACATACCCTATGATGGGCTGTGAAGGGATCAAGCCAAACGTAGTTCACTCCCGAATTTTAAGGGAGGAAGTTTGTTTTATGGCTGCATCTAGCTGTGAAATTAGATTGCCTACGTACCCTGTGAAGGGATTAAGCCTATCGTAGTTCACTCCCAAATTTTAAGGGAGGAAGTGTGTTTTATGGCTGCATCTAGCTGTGAAACTAGATTGCCTACATACCCTGTGAAGGGATCAAGCCAAACGTAGTTCACTGCCAAATCTGAATGGAGGATTTTTTTGGTTATGTGATCCTTGTGGTTGCACCTAGTGTTTAAACTAGACTGCCTACGTACCCCTTTTGAGGGATCAAGCCGCATGTAGTTCAATTCCTTTTTTTTTTTTTTGCCCTAACTTCTGTTTGAACTGCCCTTTCGGGTTTTCAGTCCAAAGGGCTATTGTCTAAGCATAGATCCTCTTTACAAACTTCCCATTTACACATGGGTAGATGCATGTTCCATTAGGATTTGATAGTTCATAAGCCCCTTTAGCAAAAACCCTAGTGATGACATAGGGTCCCTCCCATTTTGAAACAAATTTTCCACGCATCTTTCGAGTAATGACAATGGGTCTTTGTACGGTAAGAACTAAATCTCCCCTAAAAAATGACCTGAATTTGACCTTTCTATTGAAAGCACCAGCCATTTGAGCTTGGTAAACTTTGAGTTTTTGTTGCACAGATAGGCCTTTTTCGTCCAGTGCCTCTAGCTCAGCTAGCCTAACCTTCACATTTTCATTTGGTATTGCTTCTGACCCATGGACCAAACTATATGGAATGCATCCAGTTGCTGTGCGAACAGTCGTTCTGTAAGCCCATAATGCCTCCTGGAGACGTTCATGCCAATCTTTCTTGGTTCCTGAAACCATCTTTTTGAGAATGTTGCAAAGCACCTTGTTAAATGCCTCAGCTTGGCCATTGGATTGTGGATTATAACTTGCAGAAAATGAATGTCCGATTTTGTACTTGTCGCAGAGCTTGACCATAGTCTTGCATTTGAAGTACAAGGCATTATCTGCAATGATTTTGGAAGGTACGCCATAATGATGAATTATGTGTGTCCTTATAAAATTTGCAACATCTTCTGCTTTCACTACTTTTAAAGGCATTGCTTTTGCCCATTTTGAAAAATAGTTTGTTGCAGCTAAGATATACTGGTATTGACAAGATGATTTAGGCTTTATGATGCCTATGACATCGAATCCCCAAGTATCGAATGGCTAAGATAATATTGTTAGATGAAGAGGCAAAGGTGGTTGGTGTATGAAATCTCTGTGTAGTTGACATGCCTTGCAATTATTTGCAAACTTAATCGCATCTTGAACCATGGTTGGCCAGTAATATCCTAACCTTTTTAGCTGGGCTACAAGCTTGGGTCCAGATTGCTGGGCCCCACAGACACCTCCATGAGTTTCCAAAAGGGCAATAGTTGCTTCTTGTTTTGATAAACACCGAAGGAGTATTCCATAAAAAGATCTCTTGTATAAAGTGTCATTTAGATATATGAAATGATTGGCCCTACGCCTGACATCAACTCTTTTCCTTAGATTAGTTGGTAATTTTTCATGTTGAAGAAAATCTTTCATGGATTGGTGCCAATCTAGGCCCTATTCAATTTCGTAAACTGTGACAACATTGACCTCATGCTTTTCCCTCAACCGATCAAAATCTGAAGGAATTGTAGATGACGCTCTCCAACAGTGACTTGTATGTCTCTTTCTTCAGGGAGATAAAGATGCCGCCAGATTTGCTAATGCATCAGCTTTGTCATTTTCTGACCTTGGGATGTGGGCAATTTGAATGTCTTGAAATTGGGTCATTAAATATTTAGCTCTATCATTGTATACAACCAAGTTTTCATTTTTGACTGCATATTGGCCATTCAATTGTTTGACAATTAGTTGTGAATCTCCAAATGCATGCAGATAGTTGATGTTTATTTCAAGTGAATTTCGAGGCCAATGATGAGCGCCTCAAATTCTACTATATTATTTTAGCAGAGTGTCATTAGAGAAAAAGAGTAGGGGATCAAGCCCCTTGATGGTGTGATGAACACCACGCCTACCCCCGCTCTCTTCTTTCTAGCTGCTCCATCAAAATAAAGTCGCCATGGTGAGATTTCTGTAGAAAATACCTCTTCATCTGGTAAATCATTTGGCAACTCCATATTGTCTGGCACGGGGTGTGCAGCTAGGAAATTAGCTGGTGGCTGTCCCTAGACCGCCTTTTGGGATACATATTTAATTTTGAACTCTAATAACAAAAGAGACCATTTTGCTAAATGCCCAGAAGGCACTGGCTTTGCCATGAGATATCTGAGAGGATTTGCTTTGGAGATTAAAGTAATGCCATGCGATAATATATAATGTCGTAATTTCTGCACAGCAAAAATCAAAGCCAAACAAACCTTTTCAATGGGGGTGTAGTTTTGTTTTGCCCCCCACTGTTGTTCGACTTAAATAGTAAAGTGCATTCTCCTTTCTGTCTTCATTTTTTTGAGCAAGTGCGGCGATGTATAATATTAAGGGTCTTCCCTTAATTTTTGCCATTAATACTGGGGTTTTAAAAGATATGCTTTGATGCTGTTAAAAACATTCTGGCATGCTTGATCCCATATGAATGGTATGTCCTTTTTCATCAGCCTTGTGAATGGCTGGCACCTCCCAAAAAAATTTGAAATGAACCTCCGTATGTAAGCTAGTCTTCCTTGCAAACCTCTTAACTGTCTCAAGGTTCGAGGAGGAGGCATTTCTAGGATTGCCTTGATTTTGGAAGGGTCAATTTCGATCCCACGGTGTCTCACTACAAAACCAAGGAATTTTCCTGATGTCACTCCAAATGCGCATTTCAAAGGGTTCATTTTTAACTGATGTTTTCACAGCCTATCAAAAACTCATTTTAGGTCATTTAAATGATGCTCTCTTTTTCTGGTTTTTACAACCAGATCATCCACATAACATTCGATGGTGTTATGTAGCATGTCGCTAAAAATGATTATCATGGCTCTTTGGTATGTCGCACCAGTATTTTTCAAACTGAACGACATCACAATATAATAGTAAAAAACTTTTGGGGTTCGAAACGCAGTAAGCTCTTCATCTTCAGGTGCCATTTTGATCTGGTTATATCCTGAAAACCCATCCATGAAGGATAAAGCCTCAAATCCAGTAGTTGCATCCACCAATAATTCAGTGATCCTGAAATCTATGTAGATACTCATATGACCATTTTTCTTTTTTACAGGAACAATGCTTGTGAGCCAAGTAGGATACTGGACTTCTCGAATGAACCTAGCATTTATTAACTTGTCAATTTCAATATTTATTTGTACCTGTAGCCCTGGTCGAAATCATCGTGGAGCTTGCTTCACACAACGACATTGACTTGATACTGCTAGTCTATGTACAACTACATTAGGATCTAGGCCAAGCATGTCTTGATAGCCCCATGCAAACATATCTCGGTACTCTTGAATAAGACACTTATAATTTTCCAATACGTTTGGAGTTAGTAAGGCACTCACAAAAATGGGTTTAGGCTTTTCATTTGTACTAAGATTAATTTCTTGTAGCTCATCCACAGTAGCTTGACTTCCATCTTCAATTTGGGGTGGTGCTAGCTGAACATTATCAATTCCTTATCGAGAGTTTGGATTTCATGCTCTTCGTATTCTGTTGGGTTATCATATACAAT
The DNA here is from genome assembly GCF_000346735.1 of Prunus mume. The sequence continues at coordinate 19,958,852 of NC_024128.1, forward strand.
TGAGACACAGTTTACTTGAGCAGCCTCAAAATTTCTGGATTGCTATGAACTTGTCATCACGTTTTTCTTGACTCTCCATTTCTTATTGTTTTGAAGTTTTTGTGAGGTAGCAACGCCTCCAAGTCTTTCGAAAACTGAGATGCGAGTTGGACAATTATTTACTTTGTTCCCAAGCCATTCAAAAACTAAGATACGGGGTGGTTTATTGCTTGGCTCAGTTTTAGCAAACAAATATTTTTCAAAGTCAGTCAAAACTACTGGCTCGTCTCTTCCTGTTTCTGGACCTTTTACCTTGAGCATGCCATTTTTTTGTTTTACTGAGACATCAATGCAGTTCTTTCTGACTTTGCCCTTTTTGGATTTTATCTTCAATGGATTTGAAGATGATGTTCTTATAGACTTATTTCCTTCAAACAAAACAACACGGTTACGTCAGCTATTGTTCTTCTTCAAAATAGTTGGATTTCCATTAAGGACAATGTGGTTATGCCGACTGTTGTTCTTCTTTAAAACAGTTGAAACTATCATACTGCCCCCTGAGATTGAACAGTTAATCCTACGTAGTGGCTCAATTGTATTTTGAACTGACATCAGTGGGTTTTGACCTGTCTTTTTTGGTCATTTGGTGAATATTTGAAAGCTATATTTGAAGCCTTTTTTTTATTTTGGAAAACAACATAAGGCACCGTGATCTTTATTTTGATAGGTTTTGTTGATCCTGATGCTCCTCCTGTTTTTATGCTCAGCTCTCGCTTGGCCTTTTCTATATTTTGCGGCTGTACAAAGGTAAGGCTTGGTGATTTATAGAACTTTGCATCTGAATAATTAACTTCTTCACCACCAAATAGATCAACATCTGCAGAGACCCTTTTGACTTCCCATTTAATAAGAACTTAAAACACTGATGTAATGTAGAAGGAACAATGACATATGTGTGGAGCCATGGGCGCCCCAATTGTAACAACCCGGTCTTTAATTAATATTTAATTATTAATTTATTCAAATAAAAGACTATTATACCCTTAGAATATTTTAATGATTTAAAAGTTGACTTTTTGACTAGGAAGGAATTTAGGGATTTCAGTTATACCATTGTGTAGAGCGCAGCAAGATGAGTCCTTAGACAAGTAGTGGGCTCAAATCGGAGTTGTAACGAAGGAGTTACGATCAAAAGAAGTTCAGTGGCATAACCGTAAATATTTCAAACTTCAGTTTATATAAACCCAGAAATTTCTGGATTCGGGGGACAACTAGCCGACTTTGAGAGCTATTTTCTCTCAGCTCCGACCTCCGATTCAGGCAAGACCAGTGCCAAATGAACCACGAAACTTCCTTCTTCCAGTCCCAGCCTTTCGCAGCCTCGATCTGCCGTCATAGTCGCCGGAAACAACCACGAAATAGGCGGTGCTGGACAGTTTTTGACAGAACTTCCAACCTTTCGTTCTCCGTCGTCCGGCCACCAAATCGGACGAGTGAGGTATGGTTTTCTAGCTATTTTTC
>NC_024128.1:20007470-20029336 GCF_000346735.1 Prunus mume
ACCAAGCTACGTCACGAGCTTAAGTGGGCCCAAGCCACGAAATCAACCGGGGCTTACTGAGAAGGTTGTGGTATGGAAGGTGACAAGCAATCACGGGGCCCATTGAGGGTTCAAGGAACGTAGGTTTCAAAGCCACTTGGGGGCTTTGGAACTCAAGCCCGTTCCTGGAACCCAAGCATATGGGTCAAATAATGAAAAACAACTCTGCAGTGACTGAGATTGTGTACATAAAACTTGGAACAACCAAACCAATTAAAGTTAAGCCATCTCATACGTATGCCTACATAAAATAACAGTGTATGGTCATCTTCTTTAGAATATTGCAATCAACACTTGGTTGAGACCGACCTATAAAAACAACTGGGTTAAGTACAAAGATAGAGTTTATGAATGGCAGTTCCAGAATTAAGACCTATGTTAATTTGTAACTGCCACCGAGTCAGTTCATAGTGCCAAATGCAGCTATCTGGCAAACATATATGACAAGCCAAAAGAAAAAGAGCAAAGTAAAAAAGAAAAAAGAGGCATGACATAAATGGGAACCTCAGCAGAAAGCATCAGATATGCATACAAGCAGATTGACTCCATTACAACGTTGAAGAATGATGGAAATACTAGATAAAAGAGTTCTTATTCAAACCTCAGCAGGTTTCTCAGTTTCATTCCTGGACCTTCAATGTCGTCTTGCACAATAGCATCAGTTGACTTAGTCAAAGTTCCAGACAAAGACTCCGCAATTTCTTTTAGACCCTGCAAGAAAGTGGCATGACTTAAATTTATTTTTTGGATACACGCGAGAGTCTAAACTACTCTAAATTTATCCAATCTACGGGGAGGGGGACTCGAATTTGGGTGCAAGGGGTGGGATACAAGCGAGAGTCTAAACTACTCTAAACTAATCTAATCTATGGGGAGGGGTACTCAAACTTGGGTGCAAGGGGATGGGCTCCCTGCCCTGGCCAACTACCCTAACCCACGTTTGCAATTAAGTAGCAAATATTAAGGATTTAACTATCAAGATTCTAGTTGCTGAAATAATAGTATCTGAAACCCCTAAGTTAAAAACACATATTGCAAATGAGATAGCTCCGAATGGAATTACACCCTGAGAGAAATGTCATTATTAAAGACAGACAAAGCTTCATACACAACATGGCCCAACCCACCCCCATATAAATCTAAGAAATTTTGTAGGGCATGGGAAAGAAATCACAGGCATATGATTCTCAGTAGCCTTAAGCATCCTGCTTGCATCTTGGAAAGAAAAAATAAAATGGGAATAGCTCTAAAGGAATCCCCATTTGACCTCTTTCCCCCTTCCCCCAATCTCATGGTGTAAAATTAACTGGAAACAAAGGGAATGCAAACCTAAAGCATAACGCTCCATCAATGCTTTAGTAATTTTAGCATCTAATGGCAGTGTAATCTATAGGTTATTTTCTTTCTTTGTTGTGAAAAACAATGGGCACAGATGCTTTACATGAGTCCATAATAATTAATAAATGCACAGACCTCTGTCCAATATTTCCAACTAGGATAAAGTCAGCAACCAGAAGAAAAGAAAAAAGATTCTTAGAAACAAACCATCAGACTCTGAGTTTCTGAATATGTCACTAAACGACCACGTGGATTCCCAGTAAGTTAAAGTTTCGTCTGCAAGTAGCCAAATTAATTAGAGCAGTGATCATATATACCAAAAAACACTATATAAAAGACTATGCCTCAGTAAAAGGTAAAGAACAGAGTGAGATTAAATGATGGCAGGGACTTATCTTTCACTACGACATGATCTTATTACTGACAGGTAACTTTGATACAATGAACATAATCTTCTCATTTTTCACAATATAAAAATATTATGAAAGTTGAAGAGTCAATAACACATTTAAATCCATACACTGACAGGTGCAAGCCTGCTGAGGCATTTCAACTTGTTTTCGCTGAACAAAGTTGACGAGGTAGAAAAGACCAAGATTTGAAACATCCTGCACGAGGCATTTCCATCAGTACAACCTTAAGAAGATAAATAAAGTGATGTGTGTATCGAAATAAATGCAACATCCACTGCAAGTACTCTAAAGCAAAGACATATCTTACTTACGAAAGTGTTACAGACTAGTGAAAGAACAGAGTTATATGCACATTAATTATGACTTCTAATAAATACTACACTTTCTCATCAATTAATTATGGCTTCTAATAAATACTACACTTTCTCATCAATTAATTATGGCTTCTAATAAATACTACACTTGCTCATCAATTAATTATGACTTCTCTATTCGAACAAAAATAAAGTTGTTTTACTTGCTTTTCTGAAATGGAACCTAGCTTGTAATCCTGCAACAGGGAAAAGTAAGATAAGTTGCTACAAATTCAAAGAAAAATTTGTGTCAGAGAGAGTGATGTAAAGGAAATTTAGTACATAAGGGGAAAGTAAAAAACTGAGAGAGCGCATGTAATGTAAAACTCTAGGAATTCCAAAAAATACCAAATTTGGCCTACACCAATACATGTTGAAGCAAAACTCACCAAACCAGTAAGCGCACTTTGCAACTCAGTTAGGGTAACATAAAGTTCCTCAATACTTCCTTTCGTATCACCAACCTGTTTCACAAGTTGTAACCAAATATAGAGATGATGCCGAAAATATATTTCGTATGCTACAAGACACCATTTACATGAAATTGGAATGCAGGATTTTAAAATTCTAAATTGCATACATTTAAGCCATGGCACATCACATATGGATAGTGGATACCTAACCAGCTGTGACATTCATCCTATTAGTTCCATATTGATAATGTCAGAAGTTTTTGCTTAAGCCTCATCGAACTAGAAGTTTCTAAATTTGAATTTATGAATGAAGAACTAAAAGCTCATAATATGCAAAAAATGACATACATTCTCCAGAATCGACTTTGAGATCTCTTTCTGCTCCAACAATTTATCGTCCAAATTATGGACTCTCTGTGTCAGGTGCTTCTTTGTGTTCTATCCAGCATAAGAATGTTTAATACAGTCATTTCAATTGTTTATATACAAATTTTATAAGTAATATTGATGAGTGCTGTAAATCAATTTGATGTTGGGAACAAACATGGTCCCATAAACAGAAACTCAAACAAAACAGGAATTTTTTTTTTTTTTTTTTTTGGCATAGACAGCAGAAAAGAAACTTACAGCAATAGCCTCTGTCACGCTCTCCAGATGTTTATGCAAGTTTGAAACAGCAGCAGTCATACTATGCTTTGTCACATACATAAGATCTGAGAATTTTTGACCCTAACCATTTGTGAAGAGCAAATATTAGATTTGCTTAAAGAAGACAACAACTCACAGAATGGATGAAATAATATAAACATAAATATATCATCTGGATATCTTCCACCACATGTAACCATAACCCAATGCCCCCAGGGTAGCTGCTGGCATTATTAGTGATGTCAAACCTATTAAAAAAATCAATGAAAATAGATAACCAATTATAAATGTTTCTATTGCATTATGAAAAACATACGTGTAAGGAATAGAGGTTTTAGAATTTAACCTAAAAGTAAGGGCAGGACCATGCATTAATTTAGTGGTTATAAGCAAGAGGAAAAAGCACAAAGCATGCTAAGAATTGATTTGAACACATAAGAGAAAGTAAGATACCAATTTGGCCGTCATTCCCCTTCACGACGGTTATCTGTCATGACGAGCCAAGTTGCCGGACCTCAGCTGCCAGTCGGCGCACCTAAAAGAAAGTAACACAGGAAAATTGATATCCATTAGAAATAACATAAATTTAACACGATAAAGCATCCTTGGACATTAACTTTATAGCAGTTTTTCCAATACCTGTGATGTGATCGCATCAAAGTCACCTTCTGATTGTTCTCTGGTTCCATTCAACAAAGACTGCAAACAAAACAGAAATAAACACAAATCCATCAATTTTTCCAGCAACAAGACACAAGCTCCTAAATAAATAAACTAACTGATCAAAACCCTAGTTTACCAAATGCATTAAAAAATTACAAAGTCATACAAAAATAACACCAAATAAAAATTTGCTACGAGTTCCACTAGCAAAGCAGAGTAAAAATTATGAAAATAGTACCTGAAGTTCACCGATCAAGTCAGATAATTTACCATTCTTAAGCAGGATGGTGCTAGTATACCCTGTACAGAGAGAACAATCACTCAGATCGAATACAGCTAAATACACAAGGAAACTAATCCAGTATGCAAGATGAAAGACAAGTGATTGGTACCTGCTCCAGCTAAGATCAGCAAACACAGTATGAGGTTCCAAATTCCAATGACAACATAATGCTAAGCAGAAAAGTAAAATTGTTCCCAAAATTATTTCAAACGAACTAAGTCAAAACTAAATTCAGAAATCTTAAGAAAGCTGTATGCTTCAGTAAGTCCACTAACAGATTCCCAGTGTAGGAAATGAAATATACCTATATCACATAAAGTGCAAACAAAACCACAGAGACAAAATGTGAACAATGGCTACAAAAGCATCCATAAAGAGCAACTATATTTATATATGGAGGAGTACAAAATAGGTAACGTTCAAAATCGAAAAAATGTGTGTGCCATGTAAGGCAATTAGCCATTGCTTCTAGACTGTACAATATTACACCTCACAATATACAGCAAGGCTAAAGATCCGGGAAATGATTTCACCTTGGTACACATAATAACTAAACCAACTAGCTCTAGCAAAAAGGCAAGAATTTCCAGCAAAGCATCCACGTTTGCATCTTCATATAAACGAGTTCCTGACATAATTAATGAGCACAATGAATTCCCAAGTCATAAGTCCAGACTTAAATGGAATTCACAAACATGAAGACATTTACCTCATACATATGCCTCCCCCCTTAAACCCTCTATTGCAAGCTTCAGTCCGTAATATTTGATCTTCAAAGGGTCAACTGTATCCAACGAAATCCCAGCACTGAGATGGTTGATGAATTTTACGGTCATCATTCCGCAAGACGCACTGTCAGGCCAATAAGTTGGGAAATTAGAACTGCAGTTATGTAAAATATCGATAAACTGCACTAAATTCACAAAGCTTACCCATCTTGTTGTTATGGCATATCTCCAATGCTGCAAACTGAGAATGGTGTAAACCTTGACATCTGCAGCCCCTTTTGCTTAACCTCTTCAACCTCAGAAGCTTCATAAAAGTGCATATTGTACAGCACTCGTGCCAGCATCTCGCAAATAGGGTACAGAAGACTAACCCGCTTCGAAGGGGCGGTAAAATCAGAGTAGGAGTCATACACAGTTGCAATATGATTGACAAAATCAATTTCGATTGCAACTCAGTGGGACCTTTTAAGATTATATGGAAAATAGACCTTCCGGACTTTTGTCCAAGCTTGGCCATACCCGTGTTGCCACGTACCGTGCACATAGTGATGTAAATTGTTCAGCTTGCTGGGTGGAAGGTCAATGATGTTTGAAGCAGCTGCCTTCATCGATCCACGTTTCTTGGCAGTTGCTTTGACCGGCTCTAGCAATTGCTGCAGACATTGAAATGAAGGCATATTACATAATGACAACCGAAAGCAAATGAAGCAGTGAATGTAACATGGTAACATGTTTACCTGCAAGCAATAATCTGTCGTTGTCCGCACTACAATAGGCAAACTTGCAACGGTGAATTTTGTACTCATCTCATAATTCTAACTTTGTTCATGACAAATATACACATGTATAATAAAGCAAAATATGCATTTTCTCTATACTATATGAGTACATACTAGCATAACATGAAGATTGAATTTCGAAGGTAAAGAATCCTAACCTGATATCGGTTTTCTAGGTAGTGCAAAACTCTATTACTGCCTTCACATCTTCAATGGGCAGGGGTTTTGATGGATCAAACCATGGCGGGGTTGCAATCGCATTCGACACACTAATTGTCCTCTTCTTCCTCAAAGGATCAGTAAATGGACTTAACAATGTCTGGGCCGGGTGCTTCTTTCTGCACCCTTTACCTTCCACTTCTTTTTTTTTCATCACTCGCACTACCTTCTTCATCAACAGCCATACTAACTTTGGGTATACTTGGAAGATTCATTAGACCTCCCGATGGCATACTCTCAATTTTTTTTCCAACCTTCTACCAATTTCAGATTTCGTCACACCCGGCCACATCTTCCGGGGTAGGCAGCTTCTCGAAATCTGCCTGCTCAGCTGCTTCAGGCACTTGTAAGTCAGGAACTGAAGCGGCCATTTCTACCTCTTCGACTACCATGGCTGCGAAGGGTTCGGCTCCATCACCGGGCACTTGTGTTTCAATTGCTGCCGGTTCTGTAGGTGTACTGACATAGTCATGTAATGGCGACAAAGTCATTGTCGCCTCCTTCATTCATATGAGGACTACCAAGGTCCTCATGTCCTTCCCCACCTTCATTCAACCCACCATTTCGTTTTTTTCAACTGCTCTATCTCCAGCTTAAAATAGTGTTCCATTGAAGCAAGGGTCTTGCCGAAATCCTCCACGCACTTTTTATGTTTTGCAAACTCTCTTTCAAGTTTCAATGACTCCTTCTGTACCATTTCTTCCAACTCATGCACTCTGTTGCGAAGCGCTCTATTTGAATGGGCTACATTGGCCAATTCTTCCTTTGTCCTTTATAAGTCACGCTTGAAAGTGCGTAACTCATTGGACGCGAGTTTACCCTGCATTTAGTTATAATGCAAGTGTTACAATATTTCCAAAATATTTCCCAAGTACAGCAGTTATTTTCCTATTGTATTATGACGTATGTATTGGAAAAAAGGTAATGCTTGCCTTAGAAGACGACGGAAGGGTAGCAGTTTCGTCAATGTTTCTATAGAGGTGCTGGTTTTTTCTTCAGCGTCAACGGTGGAGTTATGCTTGGACGAACAGCCACCGCTGAGGGAGAACGACGATTGCGTCGAAGAGAGAGAGGTACACGAGGGACAGAGACGGGCCGAAGAGATAGAGCCAAGAGAGTTAAAGAGAGAAGCCAATTTCTTAAAAACTGATATGAGTACAATAAGTTCGAAATAAAGATATATTTATAGATGGTAGTTTTACAAATTTTGGGGAGGGGTGGTATTTTGACAAAAAATTATAAAATGGGTGGCATTTTAAGCTATTTACCTTCAATAAAAGACATTTTTATTCAAAACATTCCATACATAAAAAACCACAACCAAAGCATTAAAATAAAAAATAAAACCACAACCAAAGCATAACTAAAAATAAAACATAACCTAAGCATAATTTTTTTTTTTTATAAAAAACATCTTCACTTCACTTCATTCACCGTTATTGCCTTTCACCGCCCATAAATGCTCTATCAAGTCAACTTGACATCGTTCATGAATTTAAGACGATTGCATCTTCGTATATCGTTCAATCATACGGGTCATGAAACGACCATCAATTGGCTTGGCTTGGCTTTAGGTTGCCCTGGACTCCGAAGTATTACCTCCTTCCGGAAACAATTCACTGATGCATGATGCTTCTCCAACCAATCCATTCCCAATATAATATCCAAATCAACCAAGTCCAAAGGAATCAAGTCAGCTTCCAACTATGCATTGCCTACTTGGACATAACAGTTTCTGAACACCAAGTCTGCATACAAGACTTTTCCCGTAGGTAAAGAAATACTAAAACTTCCTGTCATGGGTGTGGGTCTAACACTGACGTACAGTACAAAGTTATGTGCTATGAATAAATGTGTGGCACTCGTATCAATTAGAACACATGCAAGATAGTCAAAGATAGGAATCATATCCGTGATCACATCTGGAGTGGCTTGTGCTTTCTGCTGGGTCATTGAGAACACTCGGGCCTGAGTAGTAGAACGCCCAGATTGGCCCCTTAGATGTCTACCACCCCTGCCCCTGAAAGACGACTGTATCCCACTACTGGATGATGATCCTACTTTAGAGGACGAAGCACCAATCTGACTTTGGCTCCGGCCCGTATTGCCCTACCCCTGCTGGGCCCCAGTCCCCTGAACTGCTGTAGTAATTCATGTATTCCCAAAATCTTACCAAAGCCTCCAACGTAGTGGACTTCCCCATTTGGGCAATCTCATCCACCTGATCAGCAGATGCTCTATACACCAACATTCGTATAACAGCTGTAAGCTTTTGCTATGGAAGAAGCCCCAAAACCCCAGCAGCATCACACTTTTGAACAAAGTATGCGTCATAATTGCAAATATCATGCATGACCTTATTGAACAAATGAGGTTGCATTCTAAATCATCTTCGAAAATCAACATCAGAGTACAAAGAAGTTTGGATAAAATAATCTTCCAAAAGATTCTTATCCCAAGAATGCCTATGTCTGTCCACATTCCGACGGTGGCCGACTTGTGAACTATGGCGGCGACCTTGGTTCTCTTCATCTTCCAAAGCCACTGCTATGACAACTTGTTCATCAACTTGTCTCTGCAACTCATTGATTTCATCTGCTCTACGGTTTCTCTCATTTGTTTTTCGCTCTTGCCTCTCCAAGCATTTCCTAAAATTTTCCATTGAGAATGAATGGAGTATGAATCCTAAACTCTAAGAAATGAAAATATAGAAAGATGTAGTGTGAGAGGTATGAGATGAGCCTCTGGTTTTATAGAAAATTTTGGCAAGATAGACATGTCACGTGGCTTGATTTGATTGGATGAAAATCTTATTTGAATTTTGAAATTCATCCGAAATTTGAACCCAAAAATCTTATCCTGAAATTTTATCCGATTATGAATAGTCTTGACACGTAAGAACCAGGAAATCTTATTCGAAAATATTATCCAAATTAATTATTGAGGTAAAAATATTTGTTAAAAAAATAAAAAAAAGAATAGTAATTGCCCTTAGCCATAGCAACAGATGGAAACACAAAATACTATTTGTAAGGGCCACTACTATTCACGTGAATAGTGGTTACCCTAACTCCCCCTTTGCCATGACTAAGGGCAAATGGGTGGAGTTGCTCTAAGCAGCAACTTCCTAAACATATCACTTTCCAGGACAAACTTGCACACTTACATATAACAAGCAAAATGCTATAGACCTTTTTTTGGTTTTTAATGCTATAGACCTTAGACCTCACGACGAATAGACGAGAAGACATAACAAAGAAAACTGACACAGCAAATGGAATAGAATTTTATTTTCTTTAAACTCAGAAAGATATTGGTCAACCAAAAATTAATTCAAAACATTCACAGATTAAGAAAAAAAAAAATACGCTAATCATTTGAGCAAATAAAATAAAGGTTGAAAGTAAATACCTGATTTTCCGAAACCACCCATTCCAAAAATCTTGTGCGCCCTGATGCAAATATATCTTCTATGAACGGTAGTTGGAGGTTCTTAGTTGCAGATATAACAGCAAATCCCTTTGAAATGGTAAACATGATCACTCCAAATATGATGATCCTCCCAACCCAAGAATCTTTTCTGACGCACTGAAATTGATAAAACAAATATGAAATCAATATTTTTAATTATCTTCCTTTTGGTCATAAATCCTGCTGTCAAACTAAAAATTAAAGAAAAACTTACCTGACTTTTCTTTCTCTGTTTAGGCTTTGGCCGCTTGATGTATGTATGAGGTGAAGAATTAGAGAGTTTTTCCTTTCTAATTTTATAGCCAAAAAGATCACCAAAGAATTAGAGACTTCTAAATCGATGATGAAAACTGATGGGTGTAAAATATGTGGCTTTATGTTTATATAGCAGAGGTGGTGTGAATTTTTCTTTTTCTTTTCTATTTCTTTTCTTTTTGAACTTTTAGAAACTCAATAGTGATAAGCATTCACGTGCTCTCTGCAAACTACCTCTCTCATGTTCATATTCCAATGGATGGATAGACACAAGACTTTTTTCACTCGTTATCTGTCAACTGTCAGTTATCTTTTTGTTTTTAGTCTGAAGGACCAATTCACTTGCTGAAACGCAACGGTAGGTAGCAATTCAAATGCTAAACCCGAAGACATGCACCAGTCTCTAGGCTTGGCTATTACCAAAAAGTTGAAGACACCAGTCAATTGGCTATCACTTTTTCAATCCTGCTCTGTTGGTAAGATTTGGAAAAAGATTTTGTAATGTCCGAAGCACAAGAAAGTTTCTTAATAACGTGGAAAAAAGTGCAAACTTCCAAATTCCAATTCATTTCAATCCTAATTTTTTTTATAAAAGATTTGTATGCATGACAAATTAATCATGTCTGACACGATTAAATAAAAATAACAGATAGTGTTATTCTTGTTGTATGCAATTTCCTTATTAATTTCTTAGGCCTCTCCATTGTAGCATGAAAAGTCACAACTACAAGACAAGATAGTGTTTGTCTTCAGATAAGCTCTCAAGGCCATCTTCGCCTTTAGAGTTCAAGAGGAACTTTCCGAGCTTTAAATTTAAAGGTTTTTTTTTTTTTGTGTTTTTGGTGGGTAAAAGGAGTATTATATTAAGAAGAATAACACAACAGTAAAGGGCTACAAACAACAAAGACCAACCAGAGAGGCCAGTCACAAAACAGTAAACAAAACAACAACAAAACAGAAAGAAGAAAGCTTAGAAAGCGTCAAGTTCGGTGGGCAAGGTACACCATCCCGTGAAAGTATGAAGACCAGGGTGATTGGAGGTCGAATGACCCAAGCCTCGGCGCACATCCCCCTTCTTGCTTGCGAAGCCACCCAGTCAGCTGCATGGTTCGCATCTTGAGGAGTCCATGTCCACCAGAGAGAGGAGAATGAAGCTTTTAGCATTCTAATGTCATAGAGGGTAAAGAGTCCAATTTTAGACAGAAATATCTCCCTGGACAGTAGCAAAACAAACCTTGGAATCAGTTTCCACAATGACATTAGTGAAACCTCTTACATGGACCAGCTCTAATCCACTTCAGATCGCATGACGTTGAGCCTGCACAACTGGTGATGACTGAAAACAATGCGCACTGCCATCAAGCAGACTACCAGCATGATCCCTTATCACTACCCCTGCAGAGCATGCGTTCGTAACTTTGTCCCATGCATCGACACAGTTAATTTTGACAGTCCCCACCAGAGGATTGACCCACAGATGACTGTCCAAAGGTGGAGAGTTGAAATGGTTTCTATCATCTTTCAATCTCATATGTGATAGGAATTCCACGACACTTCTATCGGCCAATGAGGCAGTGAGCTCTGGCGATGGTGGGCAGAAATTTGATTTGACATACACCAAATTACAACGCGTTTTCCAAATAGCTGAGCTAGTAAAGGCAAAATGAGTTATAATCCATCATTTCTCCTCCGAATTAAAGGTCTCACACAACCAAAGATCATTAATCTACCTATCCAACGAAGTGAAAGCTTGAGGCAGAGGTCTGTAAGCATTACAAGTGGCAAACCACACTCTGGCAGCCCAAGGGCAAAGGAAGATTGTATGCTCAATGGATTCAGATTGTTCCATGGAAAAAGGGCAAATAGGAGACTGGCAGAGCTTGCGCCTGAAAAGGACCTCAAAGTGGGAAGGAAACTATTGACCGCGCACCATAGAAAAAATTTGATTTTAGGGAGTGTTTGGCAATTCTGAATGCGAAGCCAGACTTTAGAATCAATCACATGGCAAGAGCCAGCCTTCATCACAGCCTGATACTTTTTATGCTCCATAAGGTAGTAATATCCTGATTTGATTATCTCCCATTGATAGTGTATGGTCAAATAAGTCTGTCAGGGATATCAAAATTGCTGATAGGAATTGCCATGATTGCTTGGGCATCCAGCGGCCAAATGAACACCTTAATTTTAGAGAGGTCCCAATTATGATTCTGTCTATTCATCAGATCAGCAACAACAATTGGAGCATGGCACAGGACAAGTGTGCCTTGCTTGGTCCGTTAGGCCGCCTAAGGTACCTAGGGTCATTTTTAGTAGCCAAAGTATCAGACCACATATTAATGCAATTGCCATGCATAACTTGCCATCTTGCTCCTCTAAGAGCATCTCCAGCGCTGCTGGTTTGCCCGGGCAGCAGGGGGCCTAGGCCCAGCTTTTGGCTCTAGCACACAAAGGCAAGACCAGGCAGTTGATGGGGGCCACAAGTCTGGGCAGGCCTAAAGACAAATCTTGCCTGGCTGACGTCATTAATGACATCATCAACAAAAAAAAATAATTGAAAAAAGTACCAACATTTTCAGAATTTTTTTAGCACACAAAGGCAAGACCAGGCAGTTGATGGGGGCCACAAGTCTGGGCAGGCCTAAAGACAAATCTTGCCTGGCTGACGTCATTAATGACATCATCAACAAAAAAAAATAATTGAAAAAAGTACCAACATTTTCAGAATTTTTTTATATATAAATACCTAGTCCTATTTTTCACTTTTCATGCCAAAATTAATGGTTTAAATATAAAAAATATAAAATAAATTAAAATAAATAGTAATTGCCATTTCCCTTACCATTTGGAGTGGAACCAAAAAAGGCAAGGTGTGAATAGTGTCAAGCCTTGCCTTGCCCTTGCCCTTGCCTTTTGGGGTGGAGGTGCTCTAAAAAGAAACTCGCGCCCCACCGAAAGGCTATTCCAAGTGTGTTCATTTCCTTTGTCCATGTTTTTCTCTATCCCTCCCTCTCTGTAACACTCTGACCTTTTTGTAATTATTTTATTTATTTATTTATTTGTGAAATTATATTTTTGTCCTTGGGGTAGGGGCACTTTAGTCACTTTTTTCATAAAGGAATTTAGGGAATTAAGAGGCACTATTGCGTAGAGCTCGTCGATCCGTAGACAGGTGGCATGCTTAATTTCGAGTTGTAACGAGAGCGTAAAGGTCTACAAACGAAAAGGGCATATAGGGAATTTCTGAAAGGCTTATTTACTGTAGTACCCCCCCTAAAACTTCGGTCAAATCTCACTTTACCCCCTCACAGTTAAAGTGGCCCACTTAACCTCCCTGACCGTGATTTCATGTTCCACGTTACCCCTCACCGTTGTCTCCATTAATAACTTCGTCAATTTTGATGACGCGACAAGACTATTTTAGTCTTTTTACCACACGTGTCATATGAATGTCCCAATTTTTTTGTTTAAATTGATTTAAATATATAATAAAATATTAAAATAATGTAATTACTTGTTTAGTTAAAAAATATATAATCCAACCTCTGATAGGCCAATTCAATTCTAAACAAGGCCAAAAATGGGCCTATCATTTTAAAGGATGCAAAGACGAGTTGCTGGGTAGCAGGCCGTGGAGCAAGTCAATCAGGCCACAACCAAGATTGATCTTGGATTACCTAATGAATCACAATTGGATCAACTACTAAGGCTACATTTGGTTCGCAACAAAAGGGGTTTGGGAATGGGAAATCATTTGTTTGGTAAGTCTAGGCATATTAAAAGGTTTCCTAGCTCATGGGAAAATAGGGGGAAAATGAAACCCTCCATCCACCTTAGGTTTCATTTTGCTCTTCCCATGGGAAACCAAAGCAAGGATTGATTACATCTTTTTATGACCAATTTACCCTCATTAACAAATAAAAATAACCAAGGTTTGCATTAATTACAATTTTTATTGCATATTTTTAATTTAGGGGTATAATTGAAAAACTAAAAAATGTATAGTTAATTCATGCACAAATCAAACAAGGGAAAGGAAATAAAATGATATTTCCTACTTACTTTCTCAGCATTACCTACCAAATATGGAAAAAGAGTCTTCTCCCTTCCCTTGGAAAAAGAAGATATGGGGATTAGTTGATTTCCAATCACGTTTTTTATGTGAACCAATTGAGGCCTATGCATACACGATGGGCTATTAATATGAAACCACTTCCTGAAAAAGCCGGCTAGTGGATATAGAGGTTTCAAACGGACCAGGCAGGCCCGAGCACAGCATGAGCATAGTCTGCTTAAGTAAGGTCCGGCACGACAAGGCTCGTATCGTTGGGTGGGCCGGGACGAGGCAATTCGGCCTAGTGGGCTAGGCCAGCCCTTTTAAAACCCATTTATTAAATTATATTTATTATAGAGAAACATAATACATAATATTATTACATTTATATTTTAAATTCAAGTCTATTTCTTTTCTCTAATAATATATATTTTCTTTATATATAAAGTAATGATTTTGTTTTTCAAGTTTCAATTTTTAAAATCCAAATAATACTCTAGTCATTTTCTATTTAAATGTATTTTGAATAAAGTTATTGGTCTCTTTTTTCAAAAAATAATAAATTTGTTTGTATATACATATTGTAAAAAAGATTTAAATGAAGTTGAAAAAAATTACAAAAAAAAATATTCAATACATAAGTCAAATTAGGAGTGGGCCCATCTTGACCTATTTAGTAGCCCGACACGGGTGTGACCGGAGCATATATGGGCTCGGGCTGGAATTGATGATTTTTATAAATGGACGAGCCCGGCATGACCCGTTTATTAAATGGGCCGACTCAAAATGGGTCGTGTAGCCTCTTAGTGGTTATGGGAGAGGCTGGTTTAAATTAATGCAACCAATGAGGATGGGTAACCTGTCCTTGGAAGGTTGAATCAATCCATGGCCCAATGAAACTAAAGATCCTATCAGTTTGTGGTATATGATCTACATCAGAAATCAAGGGTTAATCGTTTTATTAGTCCCTGAACTTAGACTCGATTTGCATATGAGTCCCTCAATTTCCAAAATCATTCTTGTGGTCCTTCAACTTCAGTTTCATTAGGATAAATGGTCCTGCCATCAATTATGTTAATTTTTCTGTTAAATGCAGAGGCAAAATGGTTTTTATTTTATTTAAATTGATTAAAATATGAATAAAAAATTAAAATTAAACTCCCCCCCTATCTCGATTTCTACTCCCCCCAAACTTGATTTTTTTTTTGTTGGTTTTTTATTTGATTTTCTTTTATTGTTATTTTAAAGATATGATTTTTATTCATTTTTTTGGTTTTAATATAAAAAGACCATTTTTGCCCCTGTATTTAACAGAAAAAGTTAACAAAATTGACAGCATGACTATTTGTCCTAATGAAAGTGAAGTTAAAGGACCATAGGAACAATTTTGAAAATTGAGGGACTCAAATGCAAATCGGGTCTAAGTTGAAATTCAAACATTTGAATTTTATTTGAAGTCTTAGGCATCAAATATTCTTTCACTAGTGTTGAGGCCCAAATAAATTCCTGGCCCAAAATGACGCATTATTCAGAAAATGCCAAATTTGGAGAACGCAAAGATTCGCCGTGCACGAATCACACTTCGCATGCCATGCCAAATAAATAATCCATCGTGCTAGGAGTCGAGATTAAGATTGTAAAACGCGTTAGTTCTACAAATCTGTGCTAATTATCCCGTCAAGCATAATAATTAAAAAACATGCAGAGCAACATGCCACGCCAAACGGGAAATTGTTATGTTGCATCCAACCACGCTACAAGCCTAAATGGGCCCAAGCCACAAAACTACCTAGGGCTTGCTGAGAAGGTTGTGGTATGGATGAGAACAAGCGATCACAGGGTCCATTGAGGGTTCGAGGAACGAAAGTTTTAAGCCACTTGGGGGCATTAAAACTCAAGCCCGTTCCTAGAGCCCAAATACATGGGTTAGCATGAGAGAAAAAGGGAAAAATGGTCCAATGCCTTAGGAGCACACCTAGTAGCCTGCCATAACACTTAGACCAGCCCACATCAATAAAATGCCCAAAATTAATAAAGCCATTTCCAACAGCTTGATGAAAACCTATCAAATGCTGGAAATAATAGGCCATTAACCCAATACAATGCATACAAGTCCAGCCCAACCACTTATAAAAATCTGGCACCAAGTTCCACCCCTGTTAGAACTCCAAGGATGGTCAACAGAGGAGCCATGGCAGAGGCTGAAGGAAATCTATGAAGGTAGGAAGAATACCCATCGGACAAAAAGCTCTACCCATCTTCTTTTCCATTACAAGTTTCATTTGGAAAACCAAGAAGGAAAGTAGGTGGCGCCTCACCCTTATGGGGAGGTCTAGCTGCGTCAAACCCTTGGAACCACAAAGGGTTCCTTACCCATGCACCTTGGATGGAAAAATTTCACTAAAAAAGATTAAGTGGAAAGAAGCAACGAGAAAGGGAGGAAAGGGTTAGATGAAATTAGGGTTCTTTGTGCCTATAAAAGAGGGCTTTTGCTATCCAGAAAACCAACCCATCCAGAGCTTGACCAAGCTTTATCAAGCAACCTGGAATTAACTCAAGACACCCAATCCTCTTCCTCCGTAATTTTCTTCTTTTCCTGAGATAAAAATCTCCTAATTTTCCTCTGCCCCGGTTTAAATTTCTGTCATCTGTAAGAAACTCATGTTTTTCTCTCTCTCAAATTGCTAAACTTGTGAAAGCTTAGCTCCCATACCACAAACTCCTCAAGCTAAGTCATTTATCGATTTGTTGTGTCTTTTGGCTATTAGTGAAGATGACCTAAAAGAGTTTTTCTAAAGTTTCATTAGACTCTTCAAAAACTCTTTTGGGAGCTTGGTTCTCGAACTCAGACACTTGGGGAATTTTTGTTTGTTTCCTTCTTACAGCAGCCCAAGCCATTCGTCAGGCTACTGGAACAAAAAGACCCTACAACTAGCACCACCCCAATGTTCTAGCAGCTCAAACATTTCTCCCTCTCTACTCTCTCTCTCTCTCTCCCCTACACGTTCTCCCTCTCCCTATGTTTTATTTCTCCCACACCCGCCCACAACCACCCACCCCACATTTCAGAGCCTTACACGTGACCCAATGCCCACACCCACAACCCTTACTACCCACTACACACCTCCAAGCCTTACCTCTCTCCCTCTCTCACTCCTACCTCTTCCTCTCTCTCCCTTTCTATTTCTCTCTCTCTCTCTACCTCCTCTTTTTTTTTTATAAAGATTTTTCAAATTTTAAAACTTTTTATTTATTATGGATTTTAAGTTTTAAAATATATACAAATTTATAAATAAACCCAATCCTAGACATATATTTATAAAAAAACCCAAGCACTATTTAAACATAGAAGCACACTCAAAATCAACCCCAAAGTCAACTTTTTGGGTGTGTTTATAAATGGGTTTTGAGTGTGTGTAATGATGGGTTTTTGGTGTGTTTATATATTTAAATAGTACTTGGGTTTTTTTATAATTTCAACCCCCATTTTGGGTGTTTTAGTGAAACTCCCTAAAATATATTGAATTTATTATGTTTTATATTTAAAACCACGTGGCTTTATATCATTAGATGTGTGGGCTCTACATATGTGTCACGTCAGCAATTTAATAGAATTTTTGATGGAATCTCAAGAACCATTTGTGATGTTACACTTAGTAGCGTTAATGACTAACCATGTCACAAAAAAATTAAAGGACCAAAAGTGATAATTTCACGAACCTAAGAGACCATTTGTGATAAAAATCCTAATCAATATTATAGTCAATCAGTTTACCTGGATAAGACGCTGTCAACATTTATTACGAAATGTGAACAAAAAGAAATTTATTTCAATGGTATCTTGTATAGTTATAATTATTAAGTTGGGGCCATGCATGCATGTATGTTTGACTAGTTATAGAGGAGTGGGTAAGAAGCCTCTTTCGTTTAATATATAATTAACCATAATTCAAACAGTATGTTGCTTTGAATAATATCTTATTAGTTGAGTTAGAATTGAGGTCTTATCACTATTAATTGAAGTAAAATTGCCCTTTGTGCAGTTGAAATAGCCATGCCGTGAACTAAGCTTGTCCCTAATCATGGAAAGCCCGAACAATTAGTTTTCGTTAAGTGCAGTTAACTGTGCTTGTTTTTTTTTCCTTTATTTGCAAGATAAAATGGCTTGAGAAATACTGTTTGTCATAAACACAAAGTTATACACTTTCGGTTCATAATTTTGACATGGATTTGGACCAAACCCATTTTATACTTGATAGTCAAGTTAGAAGAACTGCGACTGGTGCTTGCTTTAGTTATCTGAGTAGTACTTGTTTATTATATTATAATTATTATATTTTGTGGTCTCAGAAACTGGAATTCATTCAGTACTTGTTTAACTAATTAGATGAGTAATATACGATGCCATGCTAGCACACTAAGTACTATACGGCACACTAGCATTAATTAGTGTATTGTATGTGAGTTTAGTATATTATCGTCCCTCTTCAGTGGTGAAGTCAGGATTTTATGTGTAAGGGGGCCAATATATTAGGGTTTAAGGTTGATTCATTTCCCAGTGTTAAGCTTGTAAATAAATAAATAACCGGTTATCTTTGATTTCCTATTTTCTTAAATATACTTGTGAAAGAAAGATTTGATTGACTGTTTCTTTTAATTTTTATTAATTATGTTGGTGGGATCCATGAGTAACTTAGCCATTTTGCCAAGGAAATAGCCTTAGTTAGAGGGGTAAACGTAAATCCCTCCTTCCCTTTATTGTGGGGGCCACAAATATATATATGTGTATATGTATACACTACTAAATGTTGGTTAATAATCCAAAGTTGTCTAAGCAAAGCCCAGTATACAGTATTTCAGAATTTTGGGAGGGCCAAGGCCCTTGCAAGCCTAAGCACACCTCTGATATTGCCCCTCTCAATAGAAAAGTTCCTTTAAGAAAATACAATTACTGTATGGCACATAGTTAGTACACTAATGCTATGCTATTGTAATCTTATAGCATGTAAAAATTTGTTATTAGTGCCTATTACAGAGAAGACTCTGCCATATTATAGATAGAAGTCATCCCTCCTTGTTTGTCCAAGTAGGGATTAAGGATAGTTTAAGTGGTGGGACCAACACCCATCCGATGTCCGTCATGCTCACTTCTCTCGAGTTAATCCAAACGGAAATCTGAGAGTGGGTCTTGACAAATAGAGTTCGTTAGGAGTAAACGTGCAATTTTTTTTGGTCGAAAAGTAAACATACAATTAGTACAAAGTACATATCAACAAAAACAAATAGTACATTGTCATTACGGATGAACCTGCTCATTCTATTGTGTTTTTTATTTTATTTTGAGAGAGCATATTCTATTGATGTTAATTCAAAGCTTTCTCCAGACTAGCTTTATGTGGTCGCTACTTACAAGAATGCATATTCTTATTATAAAAATGCATTAATTATCCTCATATTTGGACTCACTGAATACCATTTCTTCTGTTTGGTCCGTTATTGCATCAACTCCCAACCTAATTTACTTTTGTTTTCTTTTACTGTTTTTTACAAGAAGGGGCATTAATTTTGTACCAACTCATTCTATGCTTTCTTGGAGGAAGAAAATGTTATTGAAACTTAAGTGGTTAAGAGTATTTACTTTTGTATCCAAGGTCCTAGGCTCGATTCCCCCTTCCCCAAATCGCTCTTGTATATCAAAATAATATTAACAACAACAAAAAAGAAAAAAAAAAAAAAACATAAAAAGTTTCAACATATATATTGGATAATGGAAGACTGAAAGAGAAGAGAGGTGGCCAATTAGGGGTTACTACAGTGGTTGTGGCCCTCTCCCTTCTCCCCATCTTGGCGCCCATAATCGAAGTCCAGGGTTGTCTTTCCTCCCAATATAACCAAAAACAAAAGAGAAGAGAGGTGTGAACACATAATATTTAAGGTAATGGATTAACTTGAGTTCCAAGGAAGAGAAGGGCGTAACAATATAGCTTGCATAAGAACCGTACGTTTAAAATAAGGTGCACATACAATGAATATTGGAAGCCATGTGAGGGTTACTATAAGCAACAACCTACCTGTATGTACAAGAAATAATGAAAAGCATATTATAAGTAGCAACCTAAGTAAACAAATTTCGGCGCCCTTTGCTTGCTTTGTCATTTTCATTAACAAATTCATTAGATTTCAAGCCTATAAATACAAACCATCACATCGTCAATCTCCAACTCATTAACCTCTCTATCTCTCTCTCTCTCTCTCTCTCTCTCTCTCTCTCTCTCTCTCACACTCTCATCACAAAAAAATTCTGAAAAAACCAAGTCCAAGTTTTCAAATGGCAAACTCCATAAGCCTCATTGTTCTTTCACTTGGTTTTGTCTTCATGATTAACTCAGCCTTAGCCGCTAAAGCCCCATACAATGTGGCCAGTTTAGGAGGCAAAGGAGATGGGAAGACTGACTCAACCAATGCCTTCCTTTCTGCATGGGTCAAAGCTTGTGCCTCGGCGGAGCCAGCTGTCATTTACGTGCCGAGGGGGAGGTTCTTGCTGCACAATGTAGTGTTCGCCGGGCCTTGCAAAAATAACGCAATCACCTTCCAGATTGCCGGCACTCTTGTAGCCCCATCCGATTACCGGGTCATTGGAAATGCTGATAACTGGATTTCCTTTGAGGATGTGGTGGGGGTTACTATATCTGGTGGAATTCTTGATGGCCAAGGCACCAACTTGTGGGCTTGCAAGGCAGCAGGCAAGAGTTGCCCCAGTGGAGCAACGGTAATTAATTAACTAGTTTAACTATCAAGTTAATGCATGTGCTTTTAGCCTTATATAATAAGTATGCTTAAGAATTGATTTTGTGGCTAATCAATTTTGTGTGCTACATCACATGCGCAGACATTGAGTTTTTCTAACTCCAACGACATCAAGGTTAGTGGCGTGATATCCCTAAACAGCCAAATGTTCCACATAGTCATCAACGGCTGCCATAATGTGAAAATGCAAAGTGTTAAAGTTTCTGCCTCCGGGCAGAGCCCCAACACTGATGGCATTCACGTCCAGATGTCATCGAGCGTCACAATTCTCAACTCGAAGATTGCAACCGGTGACGACTGTGTCTCAATCGGTCCCGGCACTTCAGATTTGTGGATCGAAAACGTTAAATGTGGACCCGGCCATGGAATCAGGTAGAGGATGGCAAAATTATGCATGAATGATTGAATTATATGTTCTTTAATTATGTTAAATTAAATTGTTTTGGATGGTATTTCAGCATTGGGAGTCTAGGCAAGGACCAAGAAGAGGCTGGTGTGCAAAATGTAACAGTTAAATCGATTACCTTTTTCAATACTCAAAATGGTTTGAGGATCAAGTCGTGGGGGAGGCCTAGCACTGGATTTGCTAAGGACATTCTTTTCCAACATGCTGTAATGCTCAATGTCCAAAATCCCATTGTTATCGATCAAAATTATTGCCCGGACAACAAAGGCTGCCCTGGTCAGGTAAATTCGATTGCAACTAAATATTATTTTCTTTTATGCCCAGCAGATAGTTGTTTAATTATTATTATTTTTTTATAAACAGGTCTCTGGAGTTAAAATCAGTGATGTGACATACCAAGACATCCATGGTACATCGGCAACAGAAGTTGCAGTTAAGTTTGATTGTAGTTCCAAGTACCCATGTAGCAATATCAAAATGGAGGATGTGAAGCTCACTTACAAGAATCAAGCAGCTGAAGCTTCATGTAGCCATGCAGCTGGAACATCTCAGGGGACGGTGCAACCTACAAGTTGTTTGTAGGCACGAAAAATGCAAACAAATTTATTTTTTGTTTGTGCAAAAATATTATAGCAAGATTTATAGTGAATTATGTAGGTCAATTAATGAAGTAATTGCTTGGTCCTGTGGCGTTGGCAGCCCACATTGGGTTTCCTTTGAGCCTGGTCTTGCAATCAGTCGATCGGTATCTGTATCATAAAAGTACGAAGATGTATTATTGTTGAGAGCATTTTTGCTCACCACTTTAACTTAATGTGTACATTTATCACATTTCTCAAGATTTAACTCATTTTCACGAGTATAACCATAGTTAATTATTTACTTTTTCATTTATTTTTCCTATCACAATATTATGAGAAAAACAATACTTTAATAATATATTCCGTGATTTACCCTTCTTTTTTTGATTAAGAAAGGGGGCAAAGCCCCAAAGAACAGA
>NC_024128.1:20029436-20044052 GCF_000346735.1 Prunus mume
CAATCCACACACACACCAAGATCAGTAAAATCTAGGTTCGGGAGAACCTCATTCTTTACTAATCTTTCCAACCTTTCTCTGGATATATGACCCAGTCGTTTATGCCACAAGAAGGATGAATTTTCATCAATTAGGCTACGTTTAGTCCCAACATTATGATGCAGAGTCAAAACTGTTTCAGTAAAAATATTATCAAGCTTTAACTTGTATAACCCATCAATTAAAATACCAGAACCAACAAAGGAGGTATTCTTAAATAAACTGAAACATCCATTACCAAACTTAAAGGAAAATCCATCACGGTCAAGTCTAGAAATTGAAATCAAGTTTCTGGAAAAATTAGGAACATAAAGTGTTTGAAATAAATCTAAATTATGCCCAGTATCCAAAATTAAACGAAAGGTTCCAATGGCTTCAACTTTTTATTTTTATTATTATTTTTTTATTTATAAATTCTTTATGGATGTAGGCATATACTGCTAGTGTCCTCATGGACCATGAAGAGGATGAATTTCATGCTACATATTCCAATGATGGTAAAGAATCTATTGATTGTATACACCTAGATTCTGATTCTGAAAGTCTTGATCTCTTGTATCATAATGAGCAAATTGAAGAGCTCACAAGAAAATTTGGTGACAGTCCAACACTTGGCATAAGTTTTGATAATGAACAGGAGGCATATCAATATTACAATTCATATGCTAGATGTGTTGGATTTAGTGTGAGAAAACTAAGAGTAAATAAGGACAAGAATGGTGTAATACATAAAAGAGAATTTTGTTGTTCTTGTGAAGGCTTCTATAGAAAAAAGACAACTCCAAAGAAGAAAAGAGAGCAAAGAAGATTCGGATGTAAGGCAATGCTTGGGATCAAACTTAATCGAGATGGAAAATATGTTGTGAAAAACTTCGTAGCTGAACATAATCATGATCTTGTTCCATTATCAAGTTCACATTTGCTAAGGTCACAAAGAACAATAGAGCCTTCTCAAGCAGGATTCATCAATCAAATGCATCATGCAGGTCTAAAGTCATCTCAAATTTTCTCATACATGACAACAGAAGCAGGAGGGCCTCAACATTTAAATTTCATTCAAGCTGATTGCAACAATTTGATTATGAGAAAGTACACTGAATTTCAAAAAAGAGGCGACTCGCAATGTTTGCTTGAATATTTCAAGCAAAAGCAAGCTCAAGATAAGTAATTCTTTTATTCTATTTGAACAAACATGGAGAATGAAATATGTGGTTGTTTTTTTGTGTGATGGAAAAGCAAGACGTGATTATGCTATATTTGGTGATGTTCTGTGTTTTGATACGACATTCAAAACGAACAACTACAACATGGTGTGTGCTCCGATCATTGGCTTAATAATCATGGGCAGACCATACTTTTTGCATGTGGTTTGCTAGATGGAAAGAGTACTGATCCATGTGAGTGGTTGTTTAAGGTCTTCTTACAAGCTAATGAAGGAAAAGAACCAAAAACCATATTTACAGATCAAGCTCAATCAATTGCTGCTGCAATCATCCAAGTTTTTCCTAATTGCCATCATCGACTTTGCTTGTGGCATATATATCAGAATGCTGCAAAGAACTTGGGTCATGTTTTTTTTTCTGAATTTCAAGCATTCGCAAAAGATTTTAAAAGTTGTGTATATGATCCAGAGATTGTTGAAGAATTTGAATCAAGTTGGGAAGGTTTACTTGATGATTATGGATTGTGAGGAAATAGTTGGCTAGAAGGAATATACGCACTGCGTGAGAAATGTGTAAACTTTAAATATTGAGTGAAAACATAAAACCCAATAACTTACAGAATCATGAACCTCATGACTATCACAATAACTTCAGGCGGAAACTCAATAAGTAATATGCGTACCTTGATCCATGACTTCAAGCAAAGAAAAATATCAGGACTGTTGTGAGCCGTTGTATAGAGGAAGCGGTGTTTCTCTCTCTAGCCTTTTGCACGTTAGAATCGAAAAAACCCTAATACGTGTTTTTCATTAGTGTACACATAAGATGGGTATGTGCACTATTATAGGCAGAGAGAGGACCCGTTTCCTAGTCAAGCCCATAATCAATTACCACCCATCACAGTAATAAAATAGGAAACCACTTCTCTTTATTTGACCAATATAATTATTCTGAATAATATTTATTAAACCAATTAAACACTTTATTTACCACATAGATCACTTCATGTGGGCCACATAGAATATTTATAAAATATTCTTACAAAATGGGCACAAGTTTATGGGCGAGACCACTTTTGTGCAGGTATAAAAACATAGAAATCCTATTCTTTTAAGTTCTTATTTTGTGAAATATGATTAATTCATGTTAAATTTTTTTCTAGGTATGACAACAACACAAAGAAGTGAAAGCATAAATGCATTTTTGAAAAAGTTTTTTTTCCTCGAAACCTTCTTCTTCGAGAATTTGTTGTACAATATGACAAAGCGTAGTGGACCGAAGAGAAAAGGAAAGGCAAGCAGAAAATGCAACTAAACAAAAATGGCCCAATTTATCCTCTAATTCGAATGTGGAGATTGAACCAACAACGAAGTATACAAGTAAGTTGTTCTATTGTTTCCAAGATGAGTGTAAAAAACTTTTAGGTTTGAGGCTGAAATTACAAAGTGATGATGGGCTAACATGTAGATATATGGTTATGAAATCTGGAATGAGAGGAATGAGCAAATCACTTACATATGACCTTTCTGATCAAACGGTTAGTAGCAGCTGTAAAAAGTTTGAATTTGAGGGGATTCTTTGTGCACATGCACTAAAATTATACCATGAATTAGAGTTTTCAACTCTACCATCTAATTATTATTTAAAGAGATGGAGCAAGGAAGCTACATGTGATGTTGACTTTGATTCCAATGGGGAAGTAGCTTTGAGTACTCTAGAGTCATCTTTCACGGTTCAGTATAGCGAGTTATCTCATATAGTACAAAGAATCATAGCAAAGGGTGCAAGGAACAACCAAACATGCACTTTTTTGAAGTCTGAATTGTTACAGTTAGAGGCAAAATTAGAAAAACATCCATACTTTGGAGACGAACACGATGAAATTATTGATAAGCATGTCAGTGAAGATGAGGATGATCTTAAATTGCGAGATCCAAAGATTCAAAAGTCCAAAGGTAGAGGAAAAGGTAGAATTAAGAGTTCATTGGAATCAAAGCCATCGAAAAAGAAAGGTTCATCTAAAAGAAAATTTGGCTAAGAATATAAGAAAATTTGGCTCTCTAAAGGTTCATCTAAAGGTTCATCCACAATGATGCTCTCTATTTCTTAACTAAAATTTGGCTAAGAATATAAGAAAGCTATTTTAGGAGCTCTCTAAAATTTTTTTAACTCCAATCATACTCCCTAATTTGGAGAGTCATAAATGCTATAACTCTTTTTTGATTGGTCCATCTCTATTAAAAAATAAAATAAAATATAGTTAACATTAAATACAGGTTTGAAATACTCATTAAATAAAGCAGCATTAAATTATAGGGAGCCACTATGAGTCATTTATCTCTCCTCAGATTTAGGAGCTCATAGAGGACTCCCTATTTTAGGAGGTCAATAGGAAGCGTGGTTGGAGTTGCATTTTTACGATTACTCCCTAAAATTTGTCTAAGGAAGTTGTTTAGGGAGCCCATTGTGGATGCTCTTAGTAGTTAGTTGATCAACTTTTTTTGTTTATTATTTACTTTATGTCAATATAATTATCGTTTAATTGTTTTACAGCGTCTAAGGAAATTAATTTATCCGCACGTGAGATGAGCGGACACTCAAATTTATATACACATGTTCGGGTATAGAATATTTGTAACTTTTTAAACATTGGCATTCTCAAAGTATATTTTTTATGTATTGATTGGAATTTAATATTTAGGAATCGATTGGAATGTCAACTCAAAATCATTTCAATATGGCATCTGTATGCAAAGTCGCAGATTTTCAGTATGGATTTCCAACTGTTTCTAGTGTTCAAGGGATTCCAAATCACCCACTTGGATACCAAGCTATACATTCATTGTTGTCCAATTACTCACTTATACATCCACAGGTTTGTTATCTTAATTTATTGAATTCACTACACATATAGTTATATATTTTTGTTTGTTTTAAGTTTTATTAGTATTATTTTTCATTGTTTGATTAATTTATAGGAAAGCATTCAACTAAGACCTGAAGGACCAGCTTATCAATATCTTAGACCAAGTTTTTGCAGTGTAGAAAAAGATAGTAGGAACAACGTGAATTGTTCTTTTTCATCCGTCCAATGCCAGGACATAATGCATGACATAACTACCTCTATGATTTTCCTTCGGAGTATTTTATTTTAAGAAAACCTTTCGGATTTATATAAAATTATCATAATTTGCCGTTGAAACTATGTTTTATGGTGTTATTCAAATTTGTTATGGCCAAATTATAATATTGTACTAAATAATGCAGAGCAATCACCAAAATATAAAAAATAATCAAGCAATACAGAGTACCAAAAAAAAAAAGCAGCATAGATGTGACCTATCTTTCACTTGAACAAATGGAGGAAGCCTGCAATTGAAGAGCAATGTAATTTTTGGGTGTGGATAAAAGGAGTTAACTAAAGACAATTGAGATTCAATGAATTTGGGTGTGTTCTTCGAAGTATTGAAGCCTGTGAATTGATATTCATACTAAAGCACGCCAATTGCCAATTGCCAATTCGCAACTACTAATACCAAATGTAACAGCCTCAACTTCCAATATGAGCCACACAACCCAACCTCACATACGAGGATTAAAGAAATACATAAAGCCGCCAAAGGTTTTTCACAACATGAACGATACGGAGTTGCTATGGAGAGCTTCCATGACTCCTAGGATTCTTGACTATCACGCCAATTGCCAATTATTTATTTGAGTAGTTGTTAATTAATTTAGAAAAGTGGAAAGTTTGCTAGGTTAATAAGGGTAAATCAGGAAAAATCTTATTGAAGTATTGTTTCTCTCTCATAATAATGTTATCAAATAAATAAATAATAAATAATTAATCATAATTAAACCCATGGACATATGTCAACTTTTAGGAGGGGTGGTGAGGGTACACCTAGGTTTAAGGTGGTGAACAAAAATGGGCTAGCTCGTATAAATTAGACCCAAACAAGAAGTCACAATAGGGTTCTCATTGAATTGATTCAGACTTCAATATAGCATCCAATTCGTAACCTTATACCTCATAATTTCAATTTCAATGCAAGATTTCCCACAATTTATTAAACATTAATAACATAATATATACCCTAACTTGTTGAGTTAGAGAGAAAGAAGACTCAACGTGCTTCTTAAAATTAAAAATAAAACTACACTTAATGGAAGATAATTGAATGTTTATAAATTGTGAGAAAGACAATGACCAATTTGGCTAAAAAAATTCTAAGTGACCAAATTGAATTTTCATGTAATACCCAATGACCAAAAAAGTATTTAACCTTATTTATTATTATTATTATTTTATTATGAAGAGGAGAATTATAACTTCAAGCTCTTTAAAAAAAAAAAAAGAGGGAGAAATATCACTAATTGCTTTTTTTTTTTTTTTGGTCAGGGAATACTATTCATTAATAGTGGAAAGCATTACAAATTGAGGAAACTCATTTCCAATGCAGCCCAATACCAACAAATAAAACAGGCCCAAGGATAGAAAAGCAAATAAACAGCAGAAACCCATAAAATATTAAACAAAGAAACCCTAGATCTAGAATACAGGAGCAGCCGACAACCCTATCACTAATTGCTTGAAGAGCATATATTTGGCATAGTTACAGCAAATGGTCCTGAGAAACGGTCTCTCTCTCTCTCTCTCTGCAAATGGTCCCTCTTTTTTTCTATTTTCACTCCCCAACTACCGAACCACCCCAAAACCCCGACCCTTACCCGCGGCAAAACACCCAGCCCCCTCCCTGACCCCTCTCCCCTTTTATTGTTCTAAAAAAAAGTTTAATCCTTTTATTACAAATCAAAGATCAACTTCTATTTTTAAGTATTTCAACTACCCAAGGTCATGAAACAAAACCCCTCAAGTTTGTTATAAATGCCTGGTTAAAAATAAAGCATTAATTGCCAACACAAGAATAGAATCCATTAATTCTCAACAATAATAAGGTCCACAACATGCATAAACAATATAATTATCACCTTAAAACAGCAAATAGAGTTTGAAACTAGACATCCCATGCCTAGCTAAATGTCGAAACCCTGATCTTGAGCAGCCATGGATTTACTCTGTCTTTAAAGCCATCCGTTGCCTGTGAGCCTCGGATGGTACTTTGACATCTGTTGCCAGTCCTAGAGCTTCAAGAAATTTTATGATATACCAAGTCAAGTCAATTTGCCACCATTCCAGGCCTTGTCGAGCTGAGTATTCGAAGGCATGGTGATTATTGTGCCAGCCTTCTCCAAGTGCAAGAAATCCCAACCACCTGGAAATTGCAACTTTCATTTCTCAATTATATATGAAATACATAGTAGAAGGGAGAGTATTAAGTAATATAAGTACCAAAGGTTCTTAGACAGATCCCCGGTGTTCCATGCCTGATATCCCCAGGTGTGGCCAGCAGAATTTACAAACAAAGTACTGTGGAAAACAACTACCATTCTCACGCCCTGCAAATGATAATGAGTTTAAACTCAAGGATATGTGCTAGAAGTAATTAGAAAAAAATAAACAAAAAAAAAAAAAAGAATAAAAAAGCATTCGTATTTATATTTGTGCTTATAATTCTAGTAATAAGAATGGGAGAGTTTCAGACACAACTTTTCTGGTTTGAAATGTTTAAGATCAATTTATTAGAAAAGAAAAAGAGGAAAATCTATATACTCACCACTCCCCAAACCAAGAAGGGAAGTCCACCCACGGCATATAATATGCCCGCAAGAATAAATGAGTGAAGCATGAAAGTATGATGAAGAAACACATAAAATGGCTGCCTTTTCAAGTCTTCAACATTCTTTAGTCCTCCATACTGCAAATTTCTCATTAAAAAAAACAAAATTAAGTGTAAGCATTTGTACCAAAAGAAAAAAGTGTAACTATTACTTGAGAGAGAGAGAGAGAGAGAGAGAGAGAGAGAGAGAGAGAGAGGTTGTTTTTAATTACTCTTCCAAACCGAGAACTGCTATCAAGGATCCAACCCATATGACTATACCAGAAACCCTTAAGTGGGCTGTGAGCATCTTTTTCTGTATCAGTAAACTGGTGGTGGTATCGGTGTGTGCTCACCCATTCAATTGGACTGCCCTGCAAACCCAAAACAACAACAGAAAATCGTAAAAGTAGACCAAAAAAAGAAAGAACATAAACAACAAAACTTGCAAAATGTTGCTCAAAAATGAGATTTGACATACCTCAAGCGCGAGAACCCCACAGTAGGCAAACAAGTACTCAAGCAATTTTGGAACCCTAAAACTTCTATGAGCAAGATTTCTATGGTAAGAAAGAGTGATTCCAAAACCGGTCACAAAGGCCAGCCAAAAGGCCACCCAAAACGCAGTCCAAGTGAAGTAAAACGGTGCAAACAAAGCCAGGCAATGCACACTCAAGAACATACCAGCTGTCACAAGGTCTAGAAGATTCCATTTCCTCCCCAAGAAATTTGCACAAGGGGTCATGAGAATGGTGACCCAAACTTTCAAAAGCCCCATAATGAGAGAGAGAGAGAGAATGTGACTCTTTTT
Source organism: Prunus mume (assembly GCF_000346735.1). The sequence continues at coordinate 20,037,170 of NC_024128.1, forward strand.
TTAGCCAATGGTTTTGAGGATTGTATGAGAGACAAGGGATTGCTGCTTGGGGAAGTTGGCCATAACTTTGGCCATTACATATAGTGAAGCAATTTAATTCATAGCTGCCCTGTCAGGACATGGTAGGTGATGGCATTAGACTTGCTTATTGTAATTTCCCCAAGCAAATTCAATTAGCGCGTTCTTTGTGTTTCTATTTTTAAATGAAAATTCACAGTTAGAAAGTAACCTACCACTATAATTTAATTGTCTCGTCCCAACCCAAACCATATGCACCATGCTTGCTTTATAAAGTATCATCAAGGGCCAGAGGCCAAACGTACTACGCAAACCCAGCTGAAGCTCTTATGACCCATCCAACCGCTTGAGCCAATTTCAGTAGAATGTCAGACAGAGTAAGAGCTAGTAGTTATAAAGCCTGCTTTTGACAACCACCTAAGCAGTAACTTCAATATTTGTCCTTCTCAAATTAATTAATACTTAACTTCCATGTCGATTCAAAAGACACAAACTTAAAATAATATGAAACTAATCTGTCTCTGAATCCAAGGAATACTTCTTGGTTCTCATATTGGCCGTTAGATTTTACAGTGGAGAAATCACCACCATGTATTTCTTGAAAATGTGTACCTGGCTATTATGTTTTGAAAATGTCCAGGCTATTATTTCTTCTCTGGTAATCTAAAAGTACTTTAGAATATGCTATTAAACCTAATCTTCTTACAACTCCAAGTTTAAATTAGAGAATATTAGAATAAATATTAAAAATAGACAATAGCTAATTGGTTGAACGATTTGCTGTGATTACAAACGTCAACAGTACAAAGTATACATATGTCCTACAATCAACCAGGCTTTATATCTAAGGCTTGGAAGCCGTGATCCACCTTTGGTTGGATTTGATCTACACTAACTTAATTAGGAAAGTAAATATATTACAATAAATAAATTGGGTAAATTTCATTTTATTACTTCAAAGTTTACGGAAATTAAGAGTTTACCACCTAAAGTTTTTTTTCGTGTCAATTTCGTACCTAAAATTTGATATTCTTACAATTTTCATACCTCAATTATAAAGTCCGTCAAGTCATCTGTTAAACGACGACGTAGCAATTAGTGGCCTATAAAGATCCACTCATATATGTGCATTGTGGATGGACAAATATAAAAGATTAAAAAAAAAAAATTGTTTTGATAAGAAAAGATAAAAATTATTAAATAAATTTATAAAATAAAAAAGCTTAAATAAAATTAGGAGGGTGTATTCAATTCAGATTTTAAATGATTTTAAAAGAGTTATAAAGTTGATGGAGTTTAATTGAGCTTAAATGAATTCTACAAACTCCACATAGATTTCGACTGAATTCATGTATAGATTTTAATTGAGTTTGTTAGAATTTTATTATTGATTTTAATGGAGTTTATAGCGATGGAGGTGGTGGTGATGGCGATGACGGTGGCGATGGTAATTTGTGAGGGAGGTAGTGGTGGAGGAGGTGGGGGTAGTAGTGGTGGTGGCGGTGGGAGTGAGGTGGTGAAGGAGGTGGGGGTGATAGTGATGGTGGTGGTGGGAGTGAGGTGATGGAGGTGGTGGTAGCGGCTGTAGCAGTGGCAGTGATGGTGGTGATGCTGGCAGTGGTTGTGGTAGTGGTGACAGTAGGGCTGATAGTGGGGGTGGTAGTGGTGAAGGTGGGAGTAAGGGTGGTGCAGGTGGCAGTGATGGTGATGGTGCTAGCAGTGGTGGTGGTGACGGTGGGGGTGATGGTGGGGTTGGTAGTAGCAGTGGCGGTGGGTGGTAGTGGTGGTGGCGGCGACGACGATGATGACTGTGGTGATGTGGCGGCGGCGGCGGCGGCGGCTATGGTGATAGTCATGATAAGATGGTGGTAGTAGAAGTAGTGAAATCATATCTTTAAAATAAAAATAATATATTTATCAAAATATCTAGGGAGAAGCAAAGATTTGTCATGGCCTAAAATTAGTCTATTATCAAACAAAATCCACCACTTTTTGTATTTCCTTTAAAATCAATGAGTTTTTAAATACACCCAAACTTTTATGAAGTATTTTAAAGTAGTGATTGAATACATCCAAATTTGAATGGAGTTTAAAAGTCTGAATTGAATAGACTTCTATAAAATTGTGATTGAATACACCTAAACTTTTAAACATCTTTAAAATCTTTTAAAATCTAATTTGGATACACCCCTTAGAGAGAAACAAAAACGAGAAACCCCTCATCAATCTGGAAACCAACCGTTCATCAATCCTATCCCCAACCCCATCGTCATTCCTTACCCCTCCCCATGCCAACCCTCCCTCCTTTCTCTTGTCTCCTCCTCAATATCCCAGCCACCACCCTAAATCGCCACCAACAATAGCCAACCCAAATCGTCAGTTCCCCCAACTTCTCCTACATCGACGACCAAAAGTTTGGAGTGAGCTCAGAGATCAGAATTGGGTCTCCTTTGTATGCTTTCCCAGAATTCCTTTTCTTAGTCTCTCTATCTTTACTTTCTTATCCTGGACAAGATGTCGATTGGGTCATATCATATGGGTTTCATTTATGCTTTTTTTTTCTTTCATAGTTTCACATTATTTTTGAGCTCCTTGATTTCCCTTAATATATTTTGGTATGATCTTGGTGCACTCACTGTGCAACCATCAATTATTGAAAATGATGAGGAAAAGGGTAAGCGAAGGTTGGGCTGCCATAGTGTATTCGGGTTAGGGTGTGTTGGGGTAGTTTGAAGAAAGAGATGGAGGAAGAGAGAAAAATAGGGAGATAGAAGGAGGAGGGGATGGGAAGGGAGAAGAAGAGAAGGTGGGTTGCGATGAGGAGAGGATGGGGAAGGAGAGGAAGATAGGATGGGTGGCGGTGAGGAGAGGATGGGAAGGGAAGGGAGGAGAGGGCAGATCTGCTCTTTTTTTATTTTTATTTATTTATTTTTTTAACCACATGTCACGATATGAGTGACTTAGGGCTTGTTTGAGAGTGATTCTGGATAGGCAAATAATCACTTCTATGGAGAATCACTTCTCTATATAATCACTTTATATGGTTTTAAGTGATTTTATGGAGAAGCACATGGAAGGTGTTTCTCCCCATAATCACTTAAAATTACTAAAAGTGATTCTATGAAAAAGAACATAGGAGATGCTTCTCCCCAAAAGTATTCTAGTCTATCTAGAATCACTCCCAAACGAGCCCTTATTAAGTTACATGGAAGACTTGACGGAAAGACTAACGGAAAGAGAAAAGTGATAGGAAATCAAATTTTTTATATATGAAGTTCACACAAAAAAATCTTCATGTAGCAAATTCATAATCTTGTGAAACTTGTTGGTAATAAACTTAAATTTACCCTAACATATATTACAATTATAATATTTCTTAATACTCCCCCTCAAGTTGGAGAGTAAATATTATGAACTCCCAACTTGTTGTGTAGTGTCACAAATTGATCCTTTCTCAAAGCCCTTGTAAATACATCTGCTAACTAGAAGTGTGTAGGTACATATGAAGGACAGATCATTCCAGTTTGCAGTTTTTCTTGAACTATGTGACAATCTATTTCAATGTGCTTTGTACGCTCATAAAAAATAGTATTTGCTGCAATGTACAAAGCTGCCTGGTTATCACAAAACAATGGTGTAGGAGCTATTTGTGGAACTTTTAAATCTTGTAATATATATCGCAACCAAGTGAGCTCCAAACATGTATTAGCCATAGCTTGATATTTAGCTTATGCTGATGATCTTGAAACATTGGCTTGTTTCTTGGATTTCCATGGGATGCGTGAATTTCCAAGGAAAATACAATATCATGTAATAGACCTTCTTGTGGCACAACAATCACCCCAATTTGAATCATAAAATTTTTTACGACAGTATGATGGGGGTTCTATGTGCCTTGTAATGTTAGCTAGAAAAGCATAATAGGTATAAGATAAACGGGAGTAAGAAAGAAAATGAGAGTGAGGATATCGAGTACCTGATAAAAATGAGGTGTCGAAGCAGATTGGTTGACTTGGTTGGACATGTAGTAGAATTGATGCCAAGCCGAAGGTTGCTTAGGATGAAGAGACTATCGTGGAGGAATGATGGGTTGTGTGCAAGGATTTAACTCAGGGGTTAAGAAAAGAGAATTTGAAGGTGTGGGGTCAGCTAAAAAGGGAGGTATGGGGTCATCTGAAAAGGGAGGTGTGGGGTTGTAGGGACTTTTTCGTTCTGGCAGCTATTGTGGACCTGAACTGCTGTAAAGAGCCAAGTGTGTGAAAATTGCTCTTAGGTCTGAGTTCAAGAATCAGACCCCAAGAATGCTTCGAAAGGGTAGTTAAGCCTTAGAAACCACCTTGGTTACCTTCACCAGCAAAACCAACAATCGCTTACATATAAATTCTTAACTTGGCATGAGAGGCTTGTGGCATGGAAGCAAAGCTGTTACAGTTTAGCATTGAAGAGAGAGAGTTGTGAGTTCCTTGGTGAAAAATGGGTGTTAAGGTAAAGGAAGAAAAGATTGTAAGAGGGTTTGGCTGAGAAGAAAGGGGAGACAAGGAGAGGGAAATGAGTGGCTTAAGTAATTTTCTGGCAGCTCGACAAAGGTTCTGTCAAGTACTGGAATAGTCTGCTATGAGAGAAAAATGGGGGGAGAAGGATGAATAGAGAACGAAATTGCTAAGTTTTGAAGATGAGAGGGGAAGCTTGCTCTATGGATGTGGATGTTGGTTGTTGGGCAGGAGGTGCTTCATTTATAGCCGCTAAAAGCTCCTCCTTTCCAAGAAACCCTAATGGTTTCTATCCAATTTGGCCAAGTCTTTCCATTCCTTCTTTTCTTCCCTCTTCCATGGCTAGATCTTGTGGGGGTAAGAAATGGGTATGTACGCTGGTTTGAAGAGTGCCTCCCCTTCTAGCGGTCTGCGTGCACCAATACCCCTTGGTTCTTTGAATGCTCCTTGTTGAAATTTGTTCCCCCTATGTGCTGGAGCCTCCTAGCAGCCTTGCATACGTGGATATCTTGGCTCCCTTCGTAACCCTTGTTCTTCAGTCAAGTGCTGGGGCTTTTGCATATTCTCATTTTAGTTGCATGGGCCCTCTAGGACAATAAGTTGGTTTATTAAGTAAATGGGCTAACTTCATCAAGTGTTGGGCTATTTTGGTTGAGGTGATGGGCTAATTTTTCTGGGGTATTTGGCTACTTTCTCTCTTTCTTTTATGCTCACCCACATATTTGGGCTTAAGAAATGGGCTTGAGTCTTGAGGCTCCCAAGCAGCCCAAGACTTCCATTTTTCGGCTCATCATTCGGCCTCATGACAACTTGTTACCATGCATACCACAACCCACTCAAGCAAGCCCCGGACATTGTGTGGCTTGGGCCCACTTAACCTTGTAGTGTAGTTGAGTGTGAAATAACAATTTCCTACTTGGCATGGCATGTCAATCGACGTGTTTTAATTTTATCGTCCTTGAAAAGGGACATGATGCTTGACTGGGTAATTAGCACGGGTTTGTAAATTCAGTATAGTTTATACGCTTATCTCAATTCCTAGCATGATAGATTATTTATTTGGCATGGCACGTGGACTATGGCTCGTGTATGACAAACTTTCGTGTGCTCCAAATCGGGTCTTTTCTTAATGAGGCATCGTACTGGGCTAGAAATATATTTGGGCCTAGTCTTGGCATTTTTGGGCCTCAACATTAGCCCCCTTGATTATTAGGGCCATGAATGTGTATTGAAATGGTCTGAATAATCAATTTCCAGCCGTAAATAAATTGCAGTGGCATGGCATGGCATAGTTTGGCATGGGCTTAGGAGCAAATCAAGGATGACCAGTTAAGGGTCTTTGAAATTACAGCCAGGTTTTTTCTGGGAAGGTTGGGGGTGGCAATGGTCTCGCTTAAAACCCAATCCTTCTTAAACACCAAGGATGTTGCCTTAAAGAGCTTTCCTAGACACTATAATTTTGGAGGTCACTTACTAGAGTTACCAAGAGTTGGCCTTTTTTGTTGCATGACAGAGAAGAAAATGCTTAGCTTGCATGATTTATTTGTTTGAGTGACTAGAGAGGCTTGACTTTGCATGGTTGTGATTTGTCAGAGTTACATTGACTTGTGTGTCTAATATTAGTTTTGCATGCTTGATATTGGCTTGCACACTTGGTTTTGACGTGTATATTTGGTATTGGCATATATGCTTGATGTTGGCATGTATTCTTGGTATTTGGCTTGATGCTTGGCATTGGCGTGTATGCTTGATTTTGGCTTGTATGCTTGGATGCTTGGCATTGACGTATACGCTTGATTTTGGCTTGTACGCTTGGTATTGATTTGTACGCTTGATTTTGGCTTGTATGCTTGTATGCTTGGTATTGGATAAGGTGGCATGGTTTAATATAGCTTTTGGGACATTTAGCATGGTGGATGTCATTTGACAGTAGCCAAACGTGCTAGTAGATGGTGGGGATCCAATCTACCATGTCATTTGGGAAGATTAAAGTTGTTGTATAAAGTTTACAGACATTATAAATATTAACCATGTAGCTTATAATCACAAAATCATCATCAACGTGTTGGGTATGGTGAAGCCAAAAGAGGGAAATGGAAGGGGTTCGAATGCCCCAAACGTAATGGGAAGATTAAAATTAGCTTGTAGAAAATTTTCTATTTCAATGTAAGCAGGTGGCTAACGGGTCCACCCGTCCTCAATCCAACCCATTAAGCTAAACCAAAATACTGATTTTTTCGTGTGAATTTGTGTTATGTTAACGAGTCGTGGGTAGCATTGCCAGGTCCAGCCACAAATACAACTACAACTAAATTCCATTTCCTAAACCTACTTTAATACAATGAAGTTGAGATTACACCTCAAAACTAATTACC
>NC_024128.1:20044062-20099579 GCF_000346735.1 Prunus mume
GAGTGTTCCAACTTATTAGGCCAAATCTAATAAATCCTAAATTTTAGTCAAATTCCTCTCACAACTCAAGAAAAGTCAAGGGCTAAAATTTGGGAAAACCCAAATCTAAGGCAGAATACCAGTCTAGCTATTGCCTGGACTGGAATTTTTTGTGTGGAGCCTATTGAGCCAAAAGTAGCCAAGTGCAAGGATGAAAAACTGGGGCTTGCGACTGCTATGCTGTAGAGGGGTGTCGTGGTTTTTTTTTCTTTATGTTTTTTTATTCCTATTGTGACCTAAATCAACGATCCAATGGTTGAAATTTAAATCCAATTATCAAAATAATATTTTAAATTAATCTAAATCAGTTCTGACCCCAAAACTCACTCCAAACTCTATAAATAACCACCCATTTCTTAAATAAAATTATATTTGTGGAATTTCAATTTTTAGATCAAATTGTTCAAAAAAAATTAATTATAAACTTATTTATAAAGATTAAATGAAGAAAAGTTATCTATGAAAATAAAAATTAAACTTCAACTATTTTGAGATATTTAGTAATATACCCATTCTTAGCACTAATATTATAGATAAACTCTTCACCATTGAATTTCTATAAACAAACCCAATAAAAAACCCAAAAAATGACAGCTAGCCTTATTGAATTTAATATTAATTATTAAATTACTTTGATGCTCTATTGAGTGTTTTGAGTATTTTTATGAGATTTTGGGGTTAAGCTTGTTTTAAGAAATTGATGGCAGTTTTGTAATTTATAAGAAGTTAAAAGCCTCTTTATTATGTTGTAAATGAGTTTTGGGTGTATTTCTAAAGTCCATTTCATATATGGTATTTTTATAATTTGAGCCCCTATATTTGATATAATAGTGAATCTCCCAACTATTTTTAAACAATTCAATAAAATTGCGTACTTAAAATTTAAGTATGAGGGGATTGGGGGAAAAAAACGGTTTGAGTTTGGACAAAACCCAAATATTTACTTTTTGGAAAGGAGAAATATGAATTTATGACCAAATGGGTTGAAACACTATGCTAAGCTTCTGTCGATCGATCCTGTACTGCGAGCAATAGAGAACGTTGGCACAGCGGGCACAGCCAGCCATTACATATGGCATGAAGCAAATCAATGCACTCACTGCTTTAATTTGTCAAGGCATGGTTGGGGTGGTACAGAGAAATGGGCTTCAACATCTCTTGTCATTGTCATACCATTAATTCGTTTGTTAATTAAACCTTTTATTTTATTTTTAAAAAATTGAAAAATATGTCATCAGTGAGTAGGAGATGTACTATTTGATTGTGAAAGATCGTTTTCCAACCCATATGAAAGTGCGGGAAACGTCATGTTACATAAACATCACGTACCAAGGACCATATTTGTTTTCAAACCTAATTGACATGAATGCTAGATATAGATGGTTCCTCAAAAAAATACTGATATGAGAAGCTTGGAATTAAAGAGACATCAATACCATGCAGCCTTGTCAGGTCGAGATCACATAAATGAGTTTATGAATTCGATCTCCTGTTGTACACCGTTGATTTATATATGTCTCCTAGTAGTAAGCGTAAAAATCATCTCCTTGCCACCAAGCCAATACTATGTCCTGTTTTCAGTGTGGGAGGAATTACATGGATGGCTGAGATGCAAGTTACGTGTAGATCTCATCCGTCCACGTATAATGGAACAGTTGAGAATTTTTAATTATCTATAAGATTATAGAAAAATATAGTGAACTCATATAATTACATATAATGAACCAAATATGTTTATGAATTTATGTGTGGCTGTTGGGGGGGTTAACATGTGGGTGTGGGTGTGGGTGAATATGACGATGATACCATGAGTGAAGCTGAGGTTCCAACCCCAAAAGCAATTGACAATTAGAAAATGACCTAACTCATTATAAGCCCTTGTATGATTTCTTAACAATGAAGGAGCTATGCCAAAACCTACAGTGGCCTTGGCCTTTCCACAATAAGAGCATTTCCAGCAGTTTGCCCCTTGCCATGGTAAGGGGAGCCCTAGGAAAACTACTATTCACGTGAATAGTGGCTGCCCTAGCCCCCCAAGGAAAGTGTGTTTCCAACAGTTGCCCTTTGCCATGGCAAATACTATTCATTTTTTTGTTTTTTTACAACTTTTTTTACTTAGACAATTAATTTGGATAATATTTTTGGATAAGATTTTTGGGTTCCTACGTGTCAATACTATTCATATGGGATAATATTTTCAGATAAGATTTTATTTTATTAGTTGTATTGGTTGGTATTTATAGAAAAAAAAAATGTATGAGGATTTGGTGTTAAAAGTGAAGAGTATTGGTTGGTATTTATAGACACTGGCGGACCCATAATTTTTTTAGCTGAGGTGCAATATTGGCTAAGTATGAAAAATGATTTTTTGGAATAATCTTTTTCTCAAGATAATTTTTGGCGGCTTTTATTCCTTACACATTAAATAAGAAAACTTGATTTTATGAGATTTTAATATGAAGTATATATTGACTTAATGAGCAATCATTTTTAGCCTAAATCGTATTTTGCACTAAAACCGATTTTTCATATTTTCATTTGGTGGGAATTTAATTTTCTAGTATTTATTTGAATCCAAATAGGGGGTACTTCCTTATTTACATTGTAAACTTAAGTAAATGGAGTAATATAAAAATAAATGAAAGTAAAAGGACAAAAATATTTACTTTTTTTTTGGTATTTTTTTTAAAAAAATTCAATTTTTTTTAATTTTTTAATTGCAGAAATATTGACTGCCGTTGGATTGAAGGAAAAAATTAGATCGGAGAGTCCAGACCCCGACACGTGGAAGCTAGTCGTTGGCGGCTACTGTAGCGAGAGGCTGATGCCAGCGATGACATCACCAGCCCTCGGGCCCTCGTGCTCAGGCCGAACTCCACCTCGGGCCAGCCCAATTCGTATATTTCTTTAAAAAAAAAAAGAAAGAGTAAGAGATTAAGTTACTTTCGTATATATAAAAAAATAAAAAAATAAAAAAAAATAAAAAGTCTCTTTTGTGATTAGACATTAGTACATAGTAGATATTTTTTATGCTGTAATAGATTCTCAATTGCAAGAATTAAATAGCCGATTTAGTGATCAAGCAATGGAGTTGCTTATTCTAGGTTTGGGTTTGGATCCTCATGAAGTGAATATATTTGTTAGAAATGATGATATCTGTCAATTGGTAGATAAGTTTTACCCACAAGACTTTGAACAAGGATAGATCCACGTTTGGGCTAGGGTGGGCTCTAACCCAATGCTGTGTAGAAAGACAATCTAAATATATCCAACGTTAGCCCAGCGATCTATGTAAATCAATGGACCAGACTCAACTTTTGATAGCTTATTGGGGAATGGTACTTTCCTTTCACGTGAATCAATTAAAGCATAATATAATATTTTCTTACATATAAAGCCCTAACTCTGTCTCTTCATATGTTCCCTTCCATTTCTATATAAATAAATTGCTTCCCTTCACTACTTTCCTCTCTCTAACTAGCTACTGGGAAAAATCATATTAATTATCCTTCAAAATGCAGATGTTAAGTTCATGTTGTGTTCGGATTATCGTATACCTGTTTTACTAAAATACACACTAATGTAGAGTAATTTTGAGGCAAATGTGTCATCGTCAGAGTCTCGAACAGAAGTCAAAGACAACTACACGCACATGATCATAACCAAAGGTTTCATAATATCTCTCACAAATTGGGCCAAAGGTATAATTAAGACAAATCATAACTGCTAGTCCAACTGCCCCACCAATTTCATTAAAGATTAAACTGGTCATGGGAATCAAAATTGGCTCACTTTGAAACCAGCTGTGTAGTCAGCGGTCGATAATTGAAACATAAATTCATAACCAACGAAGATACATACTAAGATGACTTCAGTTCATACGAGGACAGATGGATCTTCTATAAGGTTGCCGACTTGCCAACTCGAGGAAGATGTGTGTTAGGTAAGGTGGTTAGGGCAATAAGTTTGTTTCTCTTGCACCCAAGTTTGAATTTCTCTTCTTGTAGATTATTAGACTATTGTAGAGTAATTTAGTTTATGACTTGTATTTAAAAAAAATTGCAAATACAAGATATTAATGGAAAGGAAAATACTACTGCTAGTCACCTATGAGTACCTGACATTTTTTCAGGTGTTGGGCGCAACACGCTTAATATTTTGTGATTTTTGTAGAAATATCACCTGATCTTACCTCAGTTTCAATTTGACACCTTAAAGAAAAATTTAAGAGAAATATCATCTTAATTGTTCAAAATACATGATTTGTAGCATCCTATTTTTCATCAATTTTAAAGGGTATTTTAGTCTTTCCATTTTCAAAGAAAAAAGAGAGAGAAAAAAGAGACCTCTCTCTCCCTTTCTCCCCCACCCCAACCCCACCGGCCCCCATAAGTGTAACGCGGAAGATAATTAGAACCCACATGTCCAATCAAATCGTGACATGTGGATTAAATAAATAAATAAATATTTTTTTTATAATAAAAATCCATGTGTTTCTGCAACTTCCCATCCCCTCCCTCTACACAGTCACTCCCTAGTTGTCCTCTCTCTCCTCCCTCTAGCCTCTCTCTCTTTCCATCTGCCCTCTCCCTCTGTTCTCTTTCCCCCTCTCCTCCCCTCTCCCTTAAACATACGGTCCAAAAGTTAATTAGCTTTCTCTTTTTTTATGGAAAAATTATATCAAAAGTTTGTTTGATCCAAATGATTAAGCCATTCAGTGCAAAAGAATCTTCAGAAAATCCCTTTTTTCACTGGCCAAATGATTAACAGATAATAAACAGTTTTTTACTAAGAAAAATCCTTTGCAAACAGCAAATTTGCTATCAAAATCTCATTCTCCTTGATGACTTCTTCCACGCCTGTTCAACTAAATAATGCATATAGGTCACAACTTTAAAGATATGGAGTATTTTATTGGTTGCAGCCGAGTGGGAGAGAGGGGGGCATAGGGTGGAGAGAGGGCAGGGGGGAGAGGCAGAGTAGAGGGTGGGGGATGGGAAGTTGCAGAAAAAAAAAGGACGTTCGTTAAAAAAAATTATTTATTTAATTCACATGTCACAATGTGATTGGATATGTGGGATCTACTTATCTTCTATGTCACACTTAACAGAATTTCTAACAACAGGGACCATTTGTGATTAAAAAAAACCCTAACATTAAGGACTGTTAATGTCATTAAAAAAAACTCAAGGACCATTCATGACAATTTCATAAACCTAAAGAACCATTTATGATAAAAAGGCTTTTTCAAAATACATGATTTGTCATCTAACTTTAACACCATCTAATTTTTCATCAATCTTAAAAGGTATTTTAGTCTTTCTATTTTCAAGGAAAAAAAAAGAGAGTAAAAAAAGACTTCTCTCTCCCTTCTCTCTCCCCCCCCCACACAAAATCCCACCAGCCCCCAAAACACATCGCACAGGACACCCCTCCCCCACCCCCCCTTCTCTTTCTCTTAGCATGTATAAATTTTTTTGTGGTGTTTGTTGAGCATGTATGAAATTTTCAGATACTTGAAACCACTTAAGCTTCCCACCCAAAATCCGACATCCTTCTTGTCTTCGTAGTTTCATTAACTTACGCCACTATGTTTCTGTTGAAGGATCTAAAGTTTGTTTGGTCACCATTTGTTACATAAGCTACCGAGTTGTTGGTTTGGTAGTTGTCCTTCCACAAATTCCAATATGCAAATGGGAAAATTCCAAAAAGAAAAAATAAGAAGAAAAAGGGAGAGAGAAGGAGGAAGAGGAAGAGGGAAAGGGAATGGGAAGAGCGAAGGGGGAATGGAGGAAGGGGTTGTAAAGAGGAAAGGAGGAATGGATTTCAAGGTGAGCGGGGTTGATTAGAGCTGCCGGTGGAGCACAGAGGATAAGGGAAAGTGAGAATTTTTTTTTTCTTCTCAATTTTAATTTTTTAAAAGATATACTATTTATAATGATTTATCGATTTTTAAAAATACCCTTGAAAATGGAAAGACTAAAATACCCTTAAAAATGATGGTATTAAAATCAGATGGCAAATTATGGATTTTGAAAAAATTAAGTTGACATTCCTCTTAAATTTTTCTTTAAGGTGACAAATTGAAATTGAGGTATAAGTTCAGGCGACATTTTTACCAAAATCCCTAATATTTTCTTTAACTAATAATTTGTTTTATATTTTGAATATATATAGATGAATTATGCGTGATTTACGAAAATCATCTATATGTTGTCGTTTTGTATATGAATTATGCTAGTTAATTGTTTTGGATATATATATATATATATATATATATATGGCTTTTATGAAGTAACTTGTATATTAAGATATAATAATGTAAAAGAACAATATGCGCCCTCAATGATGTGCGAAAAGAAAAAGTAAAAATATCATTCAACTTAGTAATTATATATCAAAACTACGAACACAAAGTTTTTAAATAGTTCTTGCGTGACCAGTTTTTGAATATTAACCACATGGTAAACTTTATCTGTCACATCACATAGCAGATTGAACTTCTTTTTTCTGTCTTTGGCGGACAGGAGGCAAACGTTTTGAACCCTAATTCTCAGCAGCCATGACTTTACTGTGTAGAGCTTTTCTTCGCTTCTGGGCTTCAGTTGGAGTTTTCACATCTTTTGCCAATCCAATTGCTTGTAAAAATCTTATCACATACCAAGTAACATCAATCTGCCACCATTCAAAACCTTGTCGAGCTGAGAAATCAAAAGCATGGTGATTGTTGTGCCATCCTTCTCCAAGTGCAAACAATCCCAACCACCTACACGTACAGTTGAAAAAAATATACATTTAATATCTCTCATCAGGAATCAGGAATCAGGAATCAGGATTCAGGAAGGAGAACATATAATAATATCACAACTTCCATATTTATTCAAAATGTACCAATTGTTCCTTGACATATCACCAGTGAGATATACTTGTTTTCCCCAAATGTGACCAGCTGAATTTACTAACAAAGTACTATGGAAAACGCATACCATCCTCACCCCCTGCAATGACAAGGTTAAACTTTAATAGGTATTATAATTAATTTGAATCACATATGTAATCCAGCTTTGATCTTTATGACAACCTTTTTAGTAAGCATGTTTAATTAATTAATGAGAATAAGAAGAAAGAGGAAAGGAGAATCAAAGAATGAGAATCGAATCAACTACCCTTTCCTAGTTGGTCTGATTCTTTGTTTTTTGGGTATTTGATCAAGGGTTTTAAAGTGGTCACACGTATTAAATGTTCTTTAAGTGCATGTGAATAGGGGAAGTCAAGAATGAAAATCATTCTCTATCTTCTTATTCTCGTTACTTATAAGTAAATATGCCATGAACTCCTGCATTGTTTTATGACTTTATGGAAATCAAATCGGTCCGGTAAATCGACCAAGAAAAACTTCAATGTGAAAAATAATTTCCATGCCAGTTTATAATTAAAAATAACAAGACAGGAAGCAATCTCACCAGTCCCCATGCCAGGAAGGGAAATCCACCCATGACATATAGTAAACTTCCAAGTAGGACAACAGAATGCAGAAGAAAAGTGCGATGAAGAAACCTATAGAAGGGTTGCCTTTTCAAATCTTCAACGTTCTTCAGTCCTCCATACTGCAAAAGTTTCCATTTAGAACTTGAACAAAATTATAGGGTAAGCAAATGTATTTGGTCTAGAAAGAGAGAGAGTAGCGTTTGTTTTTTCACTTTTCCAAACCGAGAGCCACTATCGAGGATCCAACCCATGTGACTAAACCAAAAACCTTGAAGAGGGCTATGAACATCTTTCTCAGTATCAGTAAACTGGTGGTGATATCTGTGTGAGCTCACCCATTCTATTGGACTTCCCTGCAAAATCAAACAAGCAAACACAAATATTATACTGCCTGTGTACAAACCAAATAAAAAATATATAGCCATGAAAATAAAATTAAAAAGCGTACCAAAAATATGTTGCTAAACGTATACCTGAAGTGAGAGAACCCCGAAGTAGGCAAACAAGTACTCGAGCCATTTCGGAATACGAAAGCTCTTGTGAGCAAGATTTCTATGGAAAGACAAAGTCACTCCTAAACCCGTCACAAGATAGAGAGCACAGGCCACCCGAAAGGCAGGCCAGGTGAAATGAAACGGCGCCATCACACAAAGGCAATGAAGACTGAAAAACACAACTGCAGTGACTATGTCTAGTAAATTCCATTTCCTTCCCCAGAATTCTCCGCAGGGAGACATCACAATATTGACCATAAGCCCCATCGATGCTATCTATGGCTTCAATATTTTGCTTATGTTGTATCTTCTGCACGCTGCCACTGGCATTCTTATATAGACGTACGTTGTATGAAAATTATTGTGTTTGGAAATAAGTTGGCCGCCCATTTGCATATATCAGTGAAGCAATTTATTACTCCGCTGTTTTGTCAGCATAGGGTTGGTGTTAGATAAATAGGAATAGGATTTCTTTATCACTAGTCTGGCAATTAATATGTGCATTAATTGGATTTTCAGTTGTGTGAATTTGAAGGACAAAAAAAAAAAGAGAGGCATTCGTATCGAACTTGACTTCTGAAGCAATTTGTGTTTAATATCAATTGCTTTAGGGTTGAAGAGGGCTATGTACATCTTTCTCAAATAATGTTTTAGATTCATTTGAAGTTATTTACGTTGATTGATACCCCTAAGGGTTTTGGTATTTTTATTACAAAACCTTGAGACATTGATTTTAAATGCCCCGTATGGATTTTAATGTACATAAGAATTTATGGAGCCCATCCATGGTGCATTACTCGGCAATGGTGGTTGATTAATCGGTAACTTCAAAAATTACTAAAGCAGGATCATCTTTTCCCTACGCGTTGCCTTAGATGGTGGGGTTTTGCTTTTATGCTTCATTTTATCCTTAACTGTCTGGAAAAATCTAGAGAAGGTCGTACAAGTCTAAAATGCATGATTCTGACCCGAAAAAAAAGAGGAGTCTAAAATGCATGCACCGCTTTGTTTAAATGAAACATGAAATAAGTAGTTACTTGTTATTTTCACTATCATTTTCCAAACCATGTGCAATTTCAAGAAAAACATGGGCTGCCCATGCTTTGGACACATGAGCTGAAGTCAATAAACTTATGCCACATGTCACCTCCAGCCACCCTCGATTTCGTGCACTTGCAACACTTGAATCTTGACCCCTAAATGAAGAAGCCTCAAACAATAACCACTACACCAACCTTGTTTTTGTAATATTTATTATGTAACCATGTGCAATTTCAAGGAAAAACATGGCCTATATGCCATGCTTTGCGCACATACGGATGACATAAATCCCCATTGGGGTAGGGATCTGAAGAGTACCTGGCCCTAACGAGAGGAGATTTCGGTGCAAAATGGGGATTGGGTATGGGGATTCCCAAATTTAAAAAATCCTCATCGGGTATGGGGCATGGTATTGACATCCCCGTCCCCGAACCCGGCCTGATACTTATATGTTTATTTTTAAATAATAAATATATAATATAATATTTTGTTACCCTATCATCTTCTTTGCACCGCCAAACCCAAGCCATTCAAATCCACATACAAATCCAAATCCAAATCTGAGGTAAGTTCTGCAAATTTTTTCGTTGCTAAGTGAGCTGAAGTTTCTGCTTTCAAGAAGAGAAGTGTTATAAATTAACTAGCCAGCTTGGGTAATTTGCTTAAAGCTCAAAAGTTGCTGTTAGTAATAGTGATTTATCATTGATGTTGGTAGTAGCTTAGATTCCACCTTTATATATATAAATGGAAATTTTAGTTCAAAGAAAATTTGCATCAATGAATAAACCAACAATGCTAGCATTTAGTTTTCTTTCTTTTTTTATTAGACAACAGCATTCTGTTTAAGGATAAAGATTATGCCTATTAGACTGCAAGTTCCTAACTTTGATTTTGATTGGTCTTATGTTCAATTTCAAGTTCTTGCACATGGACATTCAAAGTGAGAGAGGTCAGGTTATACAAAAAAAAAAATGGGGGATTCGGGGGCGGGTGTGGGGGATAGTCATCCGACGGGTACAGGGACGGGGATTCCCCGGAACCTCTTAATGGGGTCAAGGACGGGTGGTGGGGATGGTATTGTATACACGGCCCCTACCCGACCTGTTGCCATCCCTATGCACACATGAGTTGAATTTCTTGTATTCGATAACCGACTGCTTGTACAATTTTTTAAAAGTTTACTATGTCAGTCATACGGTGGCAGAGTCAGGATTTCATGTCTGAAGGGGCCTCTCACAAAATATAAATAATAGGGTAAATTTCACTTTACTGCCCTCAAGTTTCCTAAAGTTCTAACTTTGCACTATTACAAAAAGTGAAAAAGACGACCAGAAAAAAATGACCGTTCAACAGAAAACCGTCGTTGTGTTTAAAAAGATGAAGGTTTTATAAAACCGCCTTGCATGATTAACTTAAACAACTAAAAAATGAAGATTCCAAAGAGTGTTCAGAAAAAACGACACACCTAATTTAAAAACCGACGTCTTATTGAAAAAGGTTTTCCTCAGAGAAAACTCTGAGCCAAAAAACAACAGCAGAAGGTATGAATCCACTGACGTAGAAAGTAAAGATGACGGTGTAAATAAATAGCCGCTGTTTTTACTTCGTAATAAACACGACCAAGTTTTCGTATCCGGCGTTGTATAATTTCAAAAGAATCCACGGCGGTAAATTACAAAACACCGATGTATTAAGTAAATGTACAATGACGATAAAGATAAATTTATCGACTTATTTCTTGTAGCATATTACGACGGTATCTTTAACTCTAACCACGTTGGTTTGTTCAATCACTACTACAAAAAGTGAAAAAGAAGACCAGAAAAAAACAACGGTTTAACGGAAAACCGTCGCTTTGTTTGAAAAGACGACGGTTTTATAAAACCGTCGTGTACTTAAACACCTAAAAAATGGGGAATTCAATGGTTGTTTTTAAAACACGACACACCTATTTTAAAAAGCGACGTCTTACTGAAAAATGTTTTCCTCAGAGTAAACTCGAAGCCACAAACAACGACAGAAGGTATGAATCAACCGACGTAGAAAGTAAAGACGACGGTTTAAATAAACAGCCGCCGTTTTTTCTCCGCAATAACCACGACCAAGTTTTCGTATCCGGTGTTGCATAATTTCAAAAGAATCCATGGCGGTATATTACAAAATACCGCCGTCTTAAATACATGTACAACGACGTAAAATTTAAATTTATCTACTTATTTCATGTTCCATACTACGACGATATCTTTAACTCTAACCACGTTGGTTTGTTCAATTAACGACGTGTAATAAAATTTACCACGTCGTGAAGTTAAAATTACAATCGTATTTATTTACTTTATACGTCTACCCTTATACCTAAACGGTCGTCTTAATTACATTATTTTTTACTATTTATTTCTTGGATTTTGGTATCCTATGACGGTTGACCAACTTAATGACAAGAATTGAGAATAACCACGACGGTTTATATAGAAAACGGCCAACAAAATAGATTTTTCTGAGATCCAAGATATACGTTGTGAAGTTAAAATTGCCGTCGTATTTATTCACTTTATACGTCTGACCTTATATCTAAACCGTCGTCTTAATTGTAATTTTTACTATTATTTTTATTTCTTGAATTTTGTTATCCTACGTCTGTAGATCAACTTAATGTCAAGAATTGAGAATAACCATGACGGTTTATATAGAAAACAGCCGACAGAATCAGATTTGAGATCCCAAGAGTTACAAAATCTTACCAGATGGAACTCTGTTCCTCATCATAATCGGACCACAGAAAGACACATATTTGCCTCTAAAATTTGACGACGGCAGCCACAAGTTTGCATTTAGAAAGGCACTTTTTTGGAAGTTGATGATGTGTGTGTGTTTGTGTCTTTCAGATACACAAACGCACACACACATCAACATCCAAGCAATTACCTCTAAAATTTGACGACGGCAGCCATAAATTTGCATTCAGAGAGACAATATTTTAGAGATTGATGATGTATGTGTGTTTGTGTCTTTCAGATACACAAACGCACACACACATCAACATCCAAAACAATTGCCTCCTAAGAGGTGAGACAGAGGGCAAGAAGAAGTTGGAACCCTAATTGAAAACTGAAACTGAAAGAAATCTTGGAAAAAAACTCAATTTATAAAAAAAATTTCATATCCACGTCAGTTACATTAACACTAACGCTGTTTAATAAAGGAATCAACGTCGGTTCTTGAAAAAAGGAGGACGTATAAAACATACAAACAACATCGGTTATTAAACTCAAGGCAACGAGGTTTTTGAAAACGACGTCGATTTAATAAATAAAAAAGGACGTGGTAACTTATAATATTACTTATTTGAAAGTGAACTTTTGACATGTAGCGCCCAACTAACCACGTCGTTTTTAGAATACAAAAAGTCAAAAGGCTTTTTACTAACTACGTCGGTTCATATTATTTTAATGTCGTCGTAACTACATACTAGGGCTGTTTCTATGACCACCATCGTTGTATTTATCTTGGGACACTATATACATTTTTTTGGTCACCTGACCTAAGCTTTTACGTTCTCTCTAAAATTTTCAATTTTCTCTCAATTTCCTCCTCATTTTTAAAAAGCTGCGTTTCTGATTCTCAGTTTCCCTCTCAACTTCTACGTTCTTCCTTGTCTTCGTCTCCAAAATATGATTCCGAATGAAACTTTCTTTGCAAGGCAAATGTTTGAAAACTTTCTCACTCAGTTTTTTTCTTCATTTGAAGTTTTTTTATTTAAAGAACTAGTCTCACTGATGTTTGAAACAAGACTCAGGTTTGAAAATGCC
Organism: Prunus mume; assembly: GCF_000346735.1. The sequence continues at coordinate 20,056,934 of NC_024128.1, forward strand.
AAATCTTTCAATGTTCACACTCACAGGTCATGTGAGGACGACGGGTTTTATTTAAACCGTCGTCTGGTTTGTTGGAAGAACATGGGAGAGAGAACACTGGGCTGGTTTTTTATAATTTATAATATAACAACGGTCTTATTTAATGATCGTCGTGTTAAGTTAATGACTACGTCGTATTAACACATCCACGTTTCTGTTGATTTGCACGACGGTTATGTTTTTTGTCTGTCGTCAGAACTTTCATTTTACGTCTATATTTTACCTAACGTCGTTGTTTTTCTTGCAGTTTGTATTTCTCTGTAAGCATGGTTTCGAAATCTCAAAGTAAGGATTCTCAGGCATCAAAAGGTCAAGGCAAGGACACTGTAGTTTCAAAGGCACAATCTCTTCCAAGCAATCCCCCAAAGAAGATGAGATTTACTTCATCTTCCGAGAAAGACCCAAGCTCTGCGACATTTGATGAAGTGATGAAATCTACTTGCGGTACCAACACAATGAGTCGTGTTGTGAAGAGAAAAATCCAGAAGATTAGCCTGTGGTTAAGTACAATAAAAATGGCAGAACACATGGCAAGGCTGCTATTGAGATGCAGAGTTACATTGGTGTTTTGGCACGCACTAGAGTCCCTCTTGTGGACAGGAAATGGACTCAATTGCCCAAGGACCTGAAGGAGCATATTTGGGAAGCTATTCAAATGGCTTATGTTGTTGGGGAAGGGGGCAAGAAGATGGTGCTGTAGTCTGCCGCCAAAAATTTAAGTATACCTTAATTAGGCAGTTTATCCTTCCATTCGCAAATGGGAAGGAGAAGTTAAAAAAGCCCCCTCAGCTTTATAACTTCATAGAGAAATCTAAATGGGATGCCTTTATAGCTTCAAGGTTATCCCCAGATTTTGAGGCTGTGCATTCTGAGCAGTCACAGAGAAGGGAGAAATGCGAGTACAATCATAGGTTGTCTCGAAAAGGGTACGTTGGTTTGGAGGATCAATTGGAAGAAACCATGCCCGGTGAAGAAATCGATTGATCTCTGCCATAGAAGAAGGCAAGAGAAGATAAATAGGGAAACATCCCTAATCCAAAGGTTGCAGAGAAGGCAAAATTAATCGTAAGTTTTATTGACTCTGTTCTAAACTTGTAAAATGGAGGTTTTATTTTTCATTCAGACGTCGGTCTTTTTATCAACCGTTGTTAGACATGAAACCCCACGACGGTTTTTAATCACCGCTTTTTAAAAAATATTTAACGTCAGTATTTTTATAAAACTGACATCTTCATTGAATTACAACGACGGTTTTGTGTATGTATGAGGTTTTTTAAATTAAATTTTGAACCTTCTTCATATTCACACGCACACACACTCTCTCTCCCTCTCTATTTCTCTGCAATTGGTTTGTACACTATTTATGGATTAGTGAATATTTTGGTTAAGTGTTTTTATCTATGATGTCAAATAAATGACGGTTATTTCATGGACCGACGTTTTAATGTATACAAAACGACGGTAGTTTTGGGACGACGTATTAAATTATTTTATGCATCTTTTTTTAAAATAAACCGTCGTTATAACCTCTTTACCACGTAGGTTAATATTTTTATTAATTTATTTATTTGATCAGTTTTACTATCTGTTCACTCACTGACATTCTCTCTCTCTCTCTCTCTCTCTCTCTCTCACTTTTAGGATGATTTGAAAAAAAGTCTCCGAGGGCACTCTGACTGTCTCTGGGAGCAACGATGTTTTGACCATGGCTTTAGGAACCCCTGAGCATGGTGGGAGGGTCAGAGGTGTTAGAGCTGGGTTTTCCCAACTCAATTCTTCAATTTGCCGAGACAGTAGAGAGTAAAATTTGCTGACAAATTGAAGGAAAGTGTTATGGCAGCAGTGAGAGAGGAAACCAAAAAGATGGAGGCTAGGGAAAAGGAAAGTGTTATGGAGGCAGTCAGAGCAGAGAGGGAAATTATGTTGAAAAATTCAATCAACTAATTCCCAACTTTGATCCCAACATGCTCAGTAAAATTCCAACTACACCAACTACACCATCCAATTCCGCCAATTCCTCAAGAGCAAAGCCCAAAAAATCCAATATCTGACAAAGCAAGCTGCTCTAATATGAGAGCCCCTGAATTGGATGAAGACAATCCCACAAATGATGTTGATGCTGCTGAAAACCGTCAAGATCAAACGGTAAAATCTCTGACATTTGCTTTTTTTGAATTTTAAGTTTTAAATAGATGTCTGTGTTTATTTTAAAACCCGTCGTCTAGTTTAACCTAGACGACCTTTCTATTGTGTAGCGACGTTATAACTTTTACACAACGACTATTATGTATTTACCATTGTCTATAACCTTTACCCCGTCAGTATATTCTAGAAACCATCGTTGATATTATATACCACGTCGGTTTTGTTGATTTGTTGGAGTCGTTTATTTTACTTCATGAACACACTAACTTTTATTTCTTTATTTATTTCTTGTTACAGGATCTCTCAAGGCTTGACATGCCAGCTCCTCTGTTATCCCTATGCCAATATGTCGAGACCAAGTTGAAGCCTGCTAACGAGACCATTACAGTTCAAATGCCTGAGGAAATGTTTGGCACTGATCATGATACCTGGCTCTTGAGTGAAGACATTTTACAGTCTGCTTCCATGGTTGAGATTGGAGCCACAATGATTACAATATATATGAGGTAATTCTAGAAATCCAATTTTGTTTTTTTTTACATTTTCTTTCTTTTTAATTAAAATCTCATTTAATTGAGTTTCATATATTTAATTAGGTACCTATTTGACTATTTAAAAATGGCAAATATGGTAAAACTTGTTGGCCTCGTGGACCCTGGACAAGTCAGCTCTCAATCTGGAACGTTATCTCACCGCTCAAAACATCTCTCAGAAAGCCTGAAAAAGGCAGATGGGGATCAATTTTACTTGGTGCCTTATAATCCAGGGTTAGTCCCCTTTATACTTAATTGGTACGACAGCTTTTTCCAATATTGACATTGTAGTGAAAACACAACGACAGTATATTATAACCGACGTTTTAAATCATTTATAATGTCAGTATTTTCTTGAAACCGTCGTCTTAATTGAAATACCACGTCGATTTTGTTTTTAATTTTAGGACTTTTAAATTTTTTCTGTTAAACTTTCATTTAAAATTAACTTCGGTTATATGTCGTTTTTCTTCATCACCGACGTTAGAATGAAACATAACGACAGTTCTTATTTTCTGACGTTGTATAAAAACTACAACGTCATTTGTTTTAAAAAGACCGTCGTCTTCAATTATTTACCAAGACGGTTAATAATTTTGATGCTGATTTTTAGTTTTGTCATTAACACTTTTTGTTTTCTTGAAACAGTTCAATCAAAATGTATAACTCTCATATAGGGAAACAATCATCACGTAAATCACCCATATGGAAAAATCTACAAGGCATTCCTAGACAACCAACAAATGTAGAGTGTGGCTATTACGTGATGCGTTTCATGAGAGATATAATTCATGATCCAACCCTAGCCTTTGAGAAGAAGGTAAATTTTAATATATAATTTCTTTATTTTAATACCACGACGTTTGCTTTCAAAGCCATCGTTTTATTACTTGTAACACGTCGGTTTTTGTTCTTTATTTGCAATTTGACAAGAAAAAGGAACTAGTTGTGTATACTCAAGAACATATTGGCGAAGTCAAGCTGGAATGGGCAGAATTCGTGAACAAGCAATTACAAAATAATAATTGATAATATACATTTATTTAAAAATGTTTAGGTTTATTTTATTTTTTTGACAATGTATATAAACATATTTTTAGTAATTATTTGAACATTCATAAAAAAAATCAAATGAAATATATTGTTGTTTCTATTTTTTTTTTTGGTATAAAATATAAATGGGTTGTAATGAACTAAAATGAAAATAAATCATAAAAATCTAAATTAATTCCCAAAATCCGACGTCTCATTCATCTTTACACGTCTGTTATATATAAACCACCGCCGTCTTGTTATAGCAGAAAAAAAACATCAACGGCATTTCTCAAAAACGACATTTAAGGTTGATATAAACGTTGGTTTCTTTAAAAAATTGAAATCTATGAAAAAATTAGTAGAGACATACAACATCCGTTATAGGTTAAATGGTAACGTTATATCCATAAACAACATCGTCATCAGAATAGTAATAGACGTTGTAAATAACTAAACACAGCAGTTATTACATTGCGACGTTTAATGTTTACTAGGACGACGTTACGAGTTACTTAACGTCGTTGTAAATTGATGCACGTCGGTTATGTACTTTTGTATTCAATTTTTGTATGACTTTTATATTTTATTCCTAATATTCATAATAATTTCAAAACAAATTCCATAAAATAAACTAACAACTACTATGCACTCATTGGAAGATTTATCTCCCCTAAATCTTAAAAAAATTTAATGTTAAAATTATTTTTATTTGTATTTAATTACTAATATTAAAAAAATATTCATAAAAAATCCGAAAAATAAACCGACAAATTCTATGCACTCATTGATGATCTATCCCCTACATGCCTAAAAATTTTAATTTTAGATTTCAAAATTAGAAGTGATAATAAAAGTCAAAATGATTTAGAGACAAAGTACAATAGTCATTATACTTTCCATTACATAACCCTAAAGTTTATGTGATCCATTGATGGTCATAAAATTGAAAATTCTTTAATATAGATTTTAGCCTTATAATATAGAAGGCATTGTTGTAAGGAGTCCATAGCAATTTTCGGTTCATTTTTCTCATACTTGTATATATATATATTTTTATAATTATTGTAAAATTTAGAGTTTAGGGTTTAGGTTTTATTGAAACGACGCCGGTTTACTCTCGCTCTTTTTGGTCAATACCCGTGTTCGAATCCTAGGAAACGCACACCAAAGCTAATTTTTTAATATTTTGGACGTCGGTTTTTGTATGGGCGACGTCAAAACACAATACAACGTCATAAATGTAACATAACCGTCGTTGTAAATGTGAAATTAAACGACTACTAGGTTGTATTTACCGTCGTCTTTAAAAAACGCGGTCCTTTGAAATTTTTGACCAGGATCTAAAATTTTCTGAATTTCCATTTAACCCTAAAGTATTTCCTTTTCTCTCTTCAACGTAAATTTGTCTTAAAGTTTTCGCTCTTTCTCAAAGCATTGGGTATTTTCTTTGAGCTCTTTCTCAAAACATTGGGTATATTCTCTGAGCACTCTCAAGCATTTGATATTTTCTCTCAGCTCTCTCTCAATATTCTCTTATTATTAGTTTGTATATATTCTCTCAGCACTCTCTCAATATTCTCTTAGTTTGCATATTCTCTTAGATCTCTCTAAATATTATGTTAGTTTGTATATTCTCTCAGCTTTGGTTTCTTAATATGGGTTCTTTTATGTTTTGATGTTTGCATTCTGTTAAGGGTTCTTTGAAATGGAATGGGGAAGAATTAGGCATTGGTTTTTTTTGTAAACCACGACCACGGTTAGTTTCCACCAACCGTCATCTAAATTTTTAGTATACGTCGGCCAAGGATTGAAATATCGGTCGATACACCGATATATCGATATTTTAAACTATCGACACCGATATTGGGGGGTAAGGTCATATCTTCCCCGATATCGACGATATATCCCCGATAAGTGCGATATCCCCGATATTTTGCCGATATTCCCAATATTTTCCAATACCCATAACAAAACCCAAAAAAATTCAAAAGTTTTGAAGCAAATTGAAACTGAAAAGATTTTTTGGAGGTATATGTGCAGTGATTAGATATATGTGTGAAGGCTTTTGGCAATATTCAATTCAAAAGATGTTTTGGAGTATGCATGTTTTAGAGTATGCATCAAAAGAATATAGACTATGCATCAAAAGAATATAGACCTAGTACTAACTCAAATGAATCTTATGATGGCTATGGTTATGTCATGTCTGGTTATAGTGGAACTAGATATGGAGCTCAAGATGATGAAACAGATTATGGACCTACTAGTTAGGTTAATCCTAACTATCCCATATATAGGATGACAGTAGGGAGCTCAAGAGAGACATATGTGCACCATATTCAAACATGGCTTACAAACTACTCGGGTCACATGACTTGGTATGATTATTGTACGAATCTAGATGGTTGTTCCACATTGTTTGAACCTCATAGGAGCTCTTCATTTTATTTGTTCAATACATTCATTGACAATGTACATAACATCTATGAAAGTTTTACACCAAAATTATGTGTTTCAATGCCTATATCTATCATTTTTGTTGATTTTTTTCCCGATACCCAAAACGATAACGATATATCCCTCGAAATATCTGTAAATTGGAAACCCGATATTATCTGCACGGTCGATATTTTAATCCTTGACGTCGGCTTTTTATTTACTACCGCCGTCGTTGTTAGTCGACCATAACCCAGCCCTGTTCTTCAAAAAGAATACAAATATCTTGTTGTTTGCTTAAAGACGACGGTAAATAGACATACTGTCGTCTTAATCTATGTTACGAGACGATTATTTTGTAAAAACCATTGTCTGATTATTGTGCATTTTTTTTTTCATTTTTCCCACTTTGTTCTCTTCTCTGTCAATATAGTAGTGTTTCATTGCTGGTCTTTTCACTTTATTATATGTATGATTTTATAGTGTGTGAGATGGATAAGTCATGGATGCATGCGGATAAAAGATCAAAGGCATATGAGTTAGATGTGGAAGGATTTTTGAATTTTGCTGTAGAAAATCTTGTAAATACAACTCATATTCATTGTCCATGTGTTAAATGTTGGAATATTCAATTGTTTGGAGTTGAAATTATAAGGGACCACTTATACTTTAATGAAATTGACCAAAGCTATAAGATTTGGACATGGCACGGAGAACCTTGGGAATGAACTACTAATGCTAGTAGAAATGTGGAAGAGGATGAGCAATGTGGGTTCAGTTTTGTTTCTGAATAAGTAGGGATGGATGATAATGATTTAGGCGATATTGGATTTGATCCTTATGAATTGGCCAATGTGATAGGGGATGGAGATCAACCCTTGTACCCTGGTAGCAGTAAGTACACGATGTTGTCGGCTTTGGTGAAGTTATATAATTTGAAAGCAAAACATGGGATGAGTGATGTTTGTTTTATAGAATTATTGATACTTCAAGGAGATTTGCTTCTAGAAGGAAATACACTACCTTTCTCTATGTACGAGACCAAAAAGACATTGTTTGATTTAGGGATGAGTTATGAGAAAATCCACGCATGTCCCAATAATGGCATTTTGTATAGGAAGGATTATGAAGATTCAACTAATTGTCCTACTTGTGGTGTCTCAAGGTGGAAGGAAGGCAAAGATTCAATCTTGAAAGAGGATGTTTTAATCACATAAGACAACTAAGAGTTTGACTTGGCATGCTGCTAGAAAATCAGTTGATGGTCAAATATCTCATCCAGCGGATTGCCCATCTTGGTAACTTGTTGATGATAAATGACCCGAGTTTGGTAAAGAGCTGAGAAATTTGAGATTTGCTCTCTCATCTGATGGATTCAATCCCTACAGTTCTTTAAGTAGCAGATATAGTTGTTGGCCCATTATCTTAGTTACATATAATCTCCCACCATGGCTATGCATGAAACGGAAGTTCATGATGTTGACCTTATTGATTTCCGGTCCTAAACAGCCTGGAAATGATATAGACGTGTTCTTGGACTTAAATCTCATGATTGTCATACCTTGATGCTGAGCAGTATATAGCTAAAGAAGCTGTAGAGTTTTGCATCGAGAAATTATCTGAAGTTAATACAGTTGGAGTGCCTTAAAGCCAGAAGATGGGAGTTTCAAATCCATTATCAGGTTGCACAGTAAGCTTAGTTGATTGGGACTTGTTAAACCAGACACATTTATATGTCTTGGAGAATATGGAGGAAGTCCTACCTTATATCGAGTATGTATGACTTTTATTTTTCATATGGAGCCATTTTAAATATTATTATTCCTTATGTTTATCTTATATATAAGGAATCATAACGCTTGATTTTTTGGTGTCAATGTAGGGAACATATGATCCACATCAAGACCACTTATCTAAAATTTAGAAAGAGAACAAAGTGGCTGCAAGATAAGCACAATAACACTTTCATTCAATGGCTCCACTTTAAGCTATATATATGTTATTGAATGACATGCATCAACTTTTAATTTTCTTCCATTCTATATGTTAGATTGAACTAAGGTATATATGATTAATTTGCAGGTTCAAAGTGAACTTAATGGGGAAGAGCATAATGGCGTATCAGAAAATTTGAGGTGGCTAGCAGCTGGTCCAAGCATGGCAGTGCCATCATATAGGAGCTATCTTATTAATGGTGTTAAATTTAACACCAAGGCACAAGATGATGTATGAACTGTCCAAAATAGTGAAGTTTATTTACTTGCACATACTATGCAAGTTGCTAGTGCCAAGGATAAAAGCCCTATTGTCTCGAATATGGGTTTTTGTGGTGTTATTCAAGAAATTTGGGACATTGACTGCCAAAAGTTTAGAATCCTAGTCTTAAGGTGTGATTGGATAGATAACACTTCGGGCCTTGTGGTCGACAAAATTAGATTTACCCTTGTGGATCTGAGTAAAATTGGACATAGGAATGACCAATTTGTTATGGCTTCTCAAGTCAAACAAGTATTTTATATTGACAACCCAATGCATCGTGGTTGGTCGGTAGTGTTATTAATGCCTAATAGAGAATATAATGATGTTATTGGTGATGATGTGCTAGGTGATACTAGAATTGAGTGTGAGCCATTTGCTAGAGGGATGCCAAATATTGACACATTTGATGACCTAGTGGGCGAGTTTGGGAATGAAAATATTAGAGATGGGTGTGAAGATATATGGATTGATTGATTGTTATAATGTATGACCTTAGTTATTTAGTTAATTGTATGACATTAATTAATAATTCTGCACAACATTTTGATTCTTATCACATTTTCGTTATGCAGGCTTTGGGCAAAACAAATCTAAAATTAAAAAAGCTGGGTTAAAGCTGTAAAGTACGAAGGTTAGGGATAAAAATTGGAAACACAGACGTCTAAGATAAAAACAATGTCGGGTTTCAACAAGGGAACATACCGTAAAACCAAAAAACAGACATCTGAAAAAGAAATCAAGACGGTTTGCTTAAAATAAACTGTCGTCTTAACCTCAATATAAAGGCCGTTCAGTTCCATTAACTATCGTGACAGATGTTCTGCACATTTGCTAGTCTAAAACAATTGACATCTCCGCGCATACATACGTCACGGCAGGTCAAACAAGCGACTTTTAAAAGGACAACCACGTCATTGTGTAATAAGAACCAACGTGGAAAGTAATTACAATGTCAAGCAGATGGATCTCTAGACGTAGTGAAGTAATTAACCACGTCCTTTATTTTACAACAACGGACGTTGAATCTATAATCTATGTCGGTTATGTTCATATCCACGCCTTAAATACTATTTATAATGTCAGCCTTTGACATAAACCGACATGGGGGAGAGTTTTGTACGTCGATATTGAGTAATATTCTGTCATTTTAAATATTTTAGACCTCAGTTATTTAGAAAAAGTGACGTCTACCTCTGTTAAAGGGCATTCTTTGTACTATTTAAACGATGATTCTCCAAAAAAATAGACGTGTCAACGAGTTAACACGTCGGTTTGTATTATACTTCACGACGTGGATAAATACATAAGCGTCGGTGATGCCTAGTGCAGGATGTGGTTATTTATTTTACGGCGGTTATGGAAAGACAAATGACATGTAATACTCTTTAAACGTCTGTTGGTTTGTGTGTACGTCGTTGTTTATGGTTCACACGTCGTTTTTTTTTTTGTTTTTTTTTTAACGTTGTAAATATTAACCACGACGGTTTCTAGCTTATCCCAGTCTTTTTTCCTTCATTTAGAGACATGGGTAATTATCTGTACGTCGGTTCTTCTTTTGATCTTGACATGTAACAGTCTTTAGACGTCTCGGTTTTCATAAAACCGACGTGTAATGTAGTCGGAGATTTCATTTTAGGCTAATTATATAGTAATTACACATCGGTTAGTGATAAATATGGACGTTGAATTCCTTAACAACGTCGGTTATTAACCGTCGTTGTTGATAGTGCAAAAGATGGCGATCGATTTCATGGTGGTTGGAAAATCTTCTACACGACGTAGAATACTACGACGGTATCTTTAACTCTAACCACGTTGGTTTGTTCAATTAACGCTGTATAATGAAATTTACCATGTCGTGAAGTTAAATTTACTGTTGTATTTATTCACTTGATACGTCAACCCTAACATATAAACCGTCGTCTTAATAATATTATTTTTTTACTATTTTTTTGATATCCTATGACGGTAGACCAACTCAATGACAAGAATTGAGAATAACCATGACGGTTTATATAGAAAATCGCCGACAGAATCAGATTTTTCTGAGATCCCAAGAGATATGTTGTGAAGTTAAAATTACCATAGTTTTTTTTTACTTTATACGTCTCACGTTATATCTAAACCGTCGTCTTAATAGTATTTTTTTTTCCAGTTAAATTATATTATTTTGGTTTCCTACGTCTGTAGATCATATTAATGACAAGAATTGAGAATAATCACGACGGTTTATATAGAAAACCGCCTACAGAATCAGATTTTTCTGAGATCCTAAGAGTTACAAAATATTACCAAATGGAACTCTGTTCCTCATCATAATCAGACCACAGAAAGACAATATTTTAGAAGTTGAGGATGTGTGTGTGTTTGTATCTTTCAGATACACAAACGCACACACACATCAACATCCAAAAATTTACCTCAAAGATTTGACGAAGAGAGCCATAGATTTGCATTCAGATAGACAAGTTTTTGGAAGTTGATGATGTGTGTGTGTTTGTGTCCTCTAGATACACAAACGCACACACACATCAACATCCAAATAATTGTCTCTAAAATTTGACGACGGCAGAAATAGATTTGCATTCAGAGAGACAATTTTTTGGAAGTTGATGATGTGTGTGTATTTGTGTCCTCCATACACACGCACACACACATCAACATCCAAACAATCGCCTCCTAAGGGGTGAGGCAGAAGAAGTTGGAACCTAATTGAAAACTGAAAATGAAAGAACTCGTGAAAAAAACCTCAATTTATAAAAAGAATTTCATATACATATCGCTTATTAAACTAAAGGCAACGAGGTTTAGACAAACAACATCGGTTACCTATAAAAAAGCGACGTGGTAACTTATTGTAATGCTTCTTTAAAAGTAAACTTTTGACGTGAAGCGCCCAACTAACCACGTCGTTTTCGGAATACAAAAAGTCAAAAGGCTTTTTTACTAACCACGTCGGTTGGTGTTATTTTAATGTCGTGGTAAGTACATACTAGGGCGGTTTTTATGATTACCGTCGTTCTATTTATCTTTGGGATACTATATAAACTTTTTGGACACCTGACCTAAACTTTTATGTTCTCTCTAAAATTTTCAATTTTCTCTCAGTTTTCCTCTCATTTCCGAAAAGCTGCGTTTTTTATTCTCAGTTTCCCTCTCTTTTAAGTTCTTCCTCGTCTTCATCTCCAAAATTTTATTCCGAAGAAAACTTTCTTTGCAAGCCAAAGGTATTTTCTCACTCCGTTTTTTTTTTCTTCACTTTCCCTAACATTCGAAGTTGTTTTGTTTTTAAAGAACGAGTCGCATTGATGTTTGAAACAAGACTAGGGTATGAAAAGTCCAAATCTTTCACTGTTCCCGCTCATCGGTCATGTGAGGACGACGAGTTTTTATCGAATTTGATGTTTTGGTTTATACACCACGATGGTAATTAAATTCATGCTATTTCAATAGCACGACTGTTCATAATAACTGACGTGATGTGTTAATAAATACGTCGTTTGAAAGAGAAAACCGTCTTCTGATCTGAAACGAACGTGGGAGAGAGAAAACTGGGCGGTTTTTTTATTTATGAACTTATAATACGATGACAGTTGTATTTAATTACCGTCGTCTTAAGTTAATGACAACGTCGTATTAGCACATCCACGTTTCTATAGATTAGCATGACGGTTCTACTTTTTTCCCGTCGTCTCAACTTTCAATTTACGTATGTATTTTACCTAACCGTCGTTGTTTTTCTTGCAGTTTGCACTTCTCTCTAATCATGGTTTCAAAATCTCAAAGTAAGGAGGATCAAGCTGCAAAAGGTCAAGGCAAGGACATTGCAATTTCAAAGGCACAAATGGCTGAATCCAAATCTGTTACAAGCAATCCCTCAAAAAAGATGAGATTTACTTCATCCTCCGAGAAAGACCCAAGCTCTGCGACATTTGATGAAGTGACGAAATCGACTCACGGTATCAACACAATGAGCCGTGTTGTGAAGAGGAAAATCCAAAAGATTAAGCGTGTGGTTGAGTACAATAAAAGTGGCATACCATATGGCAAAGCTGCTATTGAGATATAGAGTTACATTGGTGTTTTGGCAAGCACCAGAGTCCCTCTTGTGGACAAGAAATGGACTCAATTGCCCAAGGAACTGAAGGAGCAGATTTGGGAAGCTGTTCAAATGGCTTATGTTGTTGGGGAAGGGGGCAAGAAGATGGTGCTGTCCTCTGCCGCCAAAAAATGGAAGGATTTTAAGTCTACCTTAACTAAGAAGTTTATCCTTCCATTCACAAATGAGAAGGAGAAGTTAAAAGAGCCCCCTTAGCTTTATAACTTCATAGAGAAATCGCAATAGGATGCCTTTGTAGCTTCAAGGTTATCCCCAGATTTTGAGGCTGTGCATTCTGAGCAGTCACAGAGAAGGGAGAAATGCGAGTACAACCATAGGTTGTCTCGAAAAGGGTACGTTGGTTTGGAGGATCAACTGGAAGAAACCATGCCCGGTGAAGAAATCGATCAATCTCTGCTATGGAAGAAGGCAAGAGAAGATAAACAGGGAAACATCCTTGATCCAAAGGTTGCAGATAAGGCAAAATTAATCGTAAGTCTCACTGACTCTATTCTAAACTTGTAAAACAAAGGTTTTATTTTTCAGTCAGATGTCGATCTTTTTAGTAACCGTTGTTAGAAATGACCACGACGGTTTTTATTTACCGCCTTTTAAAAAGTATATAACGTCAATATTTTTATAAAACAGACATCTGTATAGAATTACAATGACGGTTTTGTGTTTATGTGTTAGGTTTTTTAAATTAAATTTTGAACTTTCTTCATATTCACATGCACACACACTCTCTCTCCCTCTCTATTTCTCTGCAATTGGTTTGTACACTATATCTGGACCAATGAATATTTTGGTTAAGTTTTTTTATCTCTGATGTCAAATAAACGACGGTTTTTAATGGACCAACGTATTAAATTCTTTTATGCGGTTGTTTTTTAAATAATCCGTCGTCTTAATCACTTTACCACGTCGGTTAATATTTCTATTAATTTATTTATTTAATCAGTTTTAGTATCTGTTCACTCACTAACATTCTCTCTCTCATTCTTAGGATGATTTGAAAAAACAAGTCTCTCAGGGCACTCTGACTGTCTCTGGCAGCAACGATGTTTTGACCTTGGCTTTGGGAACCCCTGAGCATGGTGGGAGAGTCAGAGGTGTTGGAGCTGGGGTTTCCCCAACTCAATTCTTCAATTTCCCGAGACAGCAGAGAGTAAAATTTGCTGACAAATTGAAGGAAAGTGTTATGGAAGCAGTGAGAGAGGAAACCAAAAAGATTGAGGCCAGGGTAAAGGAAAGTGTTATGGAGGCAGTCAGGGTAGAGAGGGAAATTTTGTTGAAACAATTTAGTCAACTAGTTGCCAACTTTGATCCCAACTTGGTCGGTAAAACTCCAACTACACCAATTACTCCAATTCCTCAAATTCCTCAAGAGCAAAACCCAAAAAATCCAATGTCTGACAAAGCAAGCTGCTCTAATGTGAGAGCCCTTGAATTGGATGAAGGCAATCCCATGAATGATGCTGATGCTGATGCTGATGCTCCTGAAAACCATCAAGATGAAACGGTACAATCTCTGACATTTGATTTTTTCTGATTTTAAATTTTAAATAGACGTCGGTTTTTATTTTACAATCCATCTTCTATTTTAACCTAGACGACCTTCCTATTGTGTAGCGACGTTATAACTTTTACACAACGACTATTATGTATTTACCGTCATCTATAACCTTTACCCCATCAGTATGTTTTAGAAACTGTCGTTGATATTATATACCACGTCATGTACAAACTTTATTTATTTCTTGTTATAGGATTTGTCAAAGCTTGACATGCTAGCTCCTCTGTTAGCCCTATGCCAATATGTCGGGACTAAGTTGAAGCCTGCTAATGAGACTAATTCACATGCCAGAGGAAGTTTTTGGCATTGATCATGATACTTGGCTCTTGAGTGAAGACATTTTACAGTTTGCTTCCATGGTTGAGATTGGATCCACAGTGATTGCAGTATACATGAGGTAATTCTAGAAATCCAATTTTGTTTTTTTTACATTTCCTTTCTTTTAAATTAAAATCTCATTTAATTGAATTTCATATATTTAATTAGGCACTTATTTGACTATTGAAAAATGGCAAATATGGTAAACCTTGTTGGCCTCGTGGACCCTGGACAAGTCAGCTCTTAATCTGGAACGTTATCTCATCATTCAAAACATCTCTCAAAACGCCTGAAAAACGCAGATGGGGATCAATTTTACTTGGTGCCTTACAATCCAGGGTTAGTCCCCTTCTATACTTAGTCCCTTGTAATATTGTTTTTGTAGTATATTTAATATATATGGATCATTTTGTGTAGAGGTCATTGGGTGTTAATAACTGTGAGACCAGCTAAGGAGACTGTTTATTATATGGATTCATTGCCAAACCACTTTGTTGATGAGGACATGAGAAATATAGTGAATATACGTAAGTATATTAACGAAAAAGTAAGATTTTTTATTTATGCATTTGAATGATACGATGGATTTTTCAAATACCGACATTGTAGTGAAAACACAACGACAGTATATTATAACCGACATTTGAAATCATTTACAACGTCAATATTTTCTTCAAACCGTTGTCTCCATTGAAATACCACGTCGTTTGTGTTTTTCATTTTAGAACGTTTTAATGTTTTTTATTCAACTTTAAAATTTAAAAACAACTTTGGGTATACGTCGTTTTTCTTCGTCACCGATGTTAGAATGATACACAGCGACAGTTCTTATTTTCCGACATTTGAACTAAAATACGACGTCATTTGTTTTAACAAACCGTTGTCTTCACTTATTTACCATGACGGTTAATATTTTTTTATGCTGATTTTTAGTTTTGTCATTAGCACTTTTTGTTTTCTTGAAACAGTTCAATCAAAATATGTAACTCTCACAGAAGCAAACAATCATCACGTAAATCACCCATATAGAAAAATCTACAAGGCACTCCTAGACAACCGACAAATGTAGAGTGTGGCTATTACGTGATGCGTTTCATGAGAGATATAATTCATGATCCAAGCCTAGCATTTGAGAAGAAGGTAAAATTTAACATATAATTTCTTTGTTTTAATACCACGACGTTTTCTTTCAAAACCGTAGTTTTAATAGTTATAGCACGTTGGTTTTTGTTCTTTATTTGCAGTTTGACAAGAAAAAGGAACTAGTTGTGTCTACTCAAGAACTTATTGATGAAGTCAGGCTAGAATGGGCAGAATTCGTGAACAAGCAATTACAAAAAAATAAGTGATAATGTATAAAAATATTTAGGTTTTTTTTTAATTTTTGATAATGTTTATAAACATATTTTTGGTAATTAATTGAACATTCATCAAAAAAATCAAATGAAATATATTTTTGTTCCTAGTTTTTTTTTCGGATAAGAAATTTATGTCGTTAAAAGAAATAAAATGAAAATATATCATAAAAATTTAAATTAAATCCCAAAAACCGACATCTCATTCTTATTTACACGTCTCATATCTATGAACAACCGCCGTCTTGACGTAGAGGAAAAGAAAACATCGACTGCATCTCTCAAAAACGTCATGTAAGGTTGATATACACGACGGTTAATATAGACATACAACGTCCGTTAGTACAATAGAGAGGACATGTTAAAAGAGTACAACGTCAGTTACAAGGTAAAACGTGACTTTGTATATCTAAACAACGTCGTCATTAACATAATAATCGACGGTGTAAATTCTACTGACGTCGGTTATTAAGAAAAGGTTGACGTAGTAACATACTAACCACGTCGGGGAGTACATTACGACATCTAATGTTTTCTAGGACGGTGTTATGTGTTATGTACCGTCGTTGTAAACGGATGCAACGTCGGGTATGTACATTTGTCATTTAATTGTTGTATGACTTTTATATTTTCCTAATATTCATAATAATTTCAAAACAAATTCCATAGAATAAACTGACAACTACCATGATTTTATCTCCCTTAAATGTTTAAAAATTTTAATTTGTATTTATTTACTAATATTCATAATATATTTAAAAAAAATCCAAAAAATAAACCGACAAATTCTATGCACTCATTGAGGTTTATGTGATCCATTGGTGGTCATAAAATTTAAAATTATTTAATCTGGATATTAGCCCACTAATATAGAAGGCATTGTTGTAAGGAGTCCGTAGCAATTTTCGGTTCATTTTTCTCATACTTGTGTATTTTTTTATAATTATTGTAAAATTTAGGGTTTAGGGTTTAGGTTTTATTAAAACAACACCGGTTTCTCTCCCTCTTTTTGGTCAATTACGCGCGTTCGAATCACAGGAAATGCAAAGCAAATCTAATTATTTAATACTTTAGACGTTGGTTTTTGTATGGGCGACGTCAAAACGCTTTACAACGGTGTCGATGTAACATAACCACCGTTGTAAGTTTGCAATACAACGACGACTGGGTTGTATTTACTGTCGTCTTTAATAAACGTAGTCCTTTGAAATTTTTGACCGGGATCTAAATTTTTTAGAATTTTCCTTTAACCCTAAAGTATTTCCTTCTCTCTCTTCAACGTAAATTTGTCTTAAAGTTTTCGCTTTCTCTCAAAACATTGGGTATATTCTCTGAGCTCTCTCAAGCATTTGATATTTTCTTTCAGCTCTCTCAAGCAATTGATATTTTCTCTCAGCTCTCTCAATATCCATGTATGTATATTCTCTTAGCTTCTTCAATATTCTCTTATTAGTTTGTATATATATTCTCTTAGCTTGTATATTCTCTCAGACCTCTCTAAATATTATGTTAGTTTGTATATTCTCTCAGCTTTGGTTTCTTAATACGGGTTCTTTTATGTTTTGGGAGCTATGGGTTCTTGATGGGAGCTATATATGGGTTCTTTTATGAAAACCACGACGACGGTTAGTGGGACCAACTGTCGTCTATATTTTTATTATATGTCGGCTTTTTATTTACTACCACCGTCCCCTAACAAATATCTTGTTAGTTTCTTAAAGACGACGGAAAATAGACATGTCATCATCTTAATCTGTGTTACGCGACTATTATTTTGTAAAAACTGTCGCCTGATTCTTGTGGAATTTTTATTTTTATTTTTTTTCCACTTTATTCTCTTCTTTGTCAATATAGTATTGTTTCATTACTGGTCTTTTCATTTTATCATATGTATGATTTTATAGTGTATGAGATGGATAAGTCATGGATGCATGCGGATAAAAGATCGAAGGCATATGAGTTAGGTGTGGAAGGATTTTTGAATTTTGCTGTAGAAAATCTTGGAAATACAACTCATATTCATTGTCCATGTGTTAAATGTGGGAAGATTCGATTGTTTAGAGTTGGAATTATAAGGGACCACTTATACTTTAATGGAATTGACCAAAGCTATATGATTTGGACATGGCACGGAGAACCTTGGGAATGGACTACTAATGCTAGTAGAAATGTGGAAGAAGATGAGCAAAGTAGGTTCAGTTTTGTTTCTGATGAAGTAAGGTTGGAGTCTAATGATTTATGCAATATTGGATTTGATCCTTATGAGTTTGTCAATGTGATTGGGGTTGAAGATCAACCCTTGTACCCTGGTACCAGTAAGTACACGATGTTGTCGACTTTGGTGAAGTTATATAATTTGAAAGCAAAACATAGGATGAGTGATGTTTGTTTGACAGAATTATTGATATTTCAAGGAGATTTGCTTCTAGAAGGAAATACACTACCTTCCTCTATGTACAAGACAAAAAAGACATTGTCTGCTTTAGGATAAGTTATAAGAAAATCCACGCATGTCCCAATGACTGCATCTTGTATAGGAGGGATTATGAAGATTCAACTAATTGTCCTACTTGTGGTGTTTCAAGGTGGAAGGAAGGCAAAGATTCAATCTTGAAAGAGGGTGTGCCAACGAAGGTGGTGTGGTATTTTCCTCCAATTCCAAGGTTTAAAAGGATGTTTCAATCACATAAGACAGCTAAGAGTTTGACTTGGCATGCTGCTAGAAAATCAATTGACGATCAGATGTCTTATCCAGCAGATTCCTTGTCTTGAAAACTTGTTGATGATACATGGCCCGAGTTTGGTAAAGAGCCAAGAAACTTGAGATTGGCTCTCTCATATGATGGATTCAATCCCCACAGTTCTTTAAGTAGCAGATACAGTTGTTGGCCAGTTATCTTAGTTACATATAATCTCCCACCATGGCTATGCATGAAATGAAAGTTCATGATGTTGACCTTATTGATTTCCAGTCCTAAACAACCTGTAAATGATATAGACATCTACTTAGAGCCTTTGATTGATGATTTAAAATCTTTGTGGGATGAGATTAGAGGAGTGTATGATGCACATATAGGAGAATACTTTACACTCAGAGGTGTATTACTGTG
The DNA here is from genome assembly GCF_000346735.1 of Prunus mume. The sequence continues at coordinate 20,075,839 of NC_024128.1, forward strand.
GAGAATTAATGATTTTCCTGCCTATGACAACTTATCTGGTTGTGTCGTTAAAGGATATAAAGTTTGTCCAATATGCGGCGATGATACACCTAGTCATAGGTTGAAAAATGGTCATAAAATTTGTTACATTGGGCATAGAAAATGGTTACCAATCAATCATCCATATTGGGGGCAGCGTGCAGCTTTTAATGGGAAACCTGAATATGGCACGCCTCTCGAGCCATTAACCGGAAAAGAAGTGTTGCACATAGTTGAAGATATTAATCACATATGGGGCTCGAAAAATGGGGGAAGTGTTGGAGAGAATGATGGTGACAGAGTTTGTTGGAAGAAGAAATCAAAATTCTTTGATCTCGAGTATTGGAAATACCTTCATGTGAAGCATGTCCTAGATGTTATGCATATTGAGAAGAATGTTTGCGATAGTATCATTGGTACATTGCTGGAGATCCCTAGAAAAAATTAAAATGGGATTGCTGCTCGGTTAGATTTATTAAACATAGGGGTCAAAACTGATTTGCAATACGAGTATGGACAAAGACGTACTCGCTTACCTCCAAGGCCTTGGAATTTGTCAAAAGCAGAGAAGAGAGCAGTTTACAATTCTTTCTATGGTATGAAGGTCCCTGAAGGTTATTGTTCAAATATAAAAAATCTTGTATCTTTAAAAGATTCAAGACTTCTAGGACTTAAATCTCATGATTGTCATACCTTGATGCAACAATTGCTCCCTGTGGCAATTCGTTCTGTTTTGGAGAAGCCTGCAAGGTATGCAATAACTCGATTGTGCTTCTTCTTCAATTCTATATGTGCAAAGATGGTAGATGTTTCCAAACTAGATAAGTTGGAAGAAGATGTAGTAGTTACTTTGTGTTTGCTTTAGAAGTACTTCCCCCCTTCATTCTTTGATATCATGGTTCATCTAGTAGTACATCTTGTCAGAGAAGTTCGTCTATGTGGCCCATAATATTTTAGATGAATGTATCCGTTTGAAAGGTATATGAAAGTGGTAAAAGGGTATGTTCAGAACCGTAATCGTCTGGAAGGTTGCATTGCTGAGCGGATATAGCTGAAGAAGCTATAGAGTTTTGCACCAAGCATTTATCTGATGTTAGTACAGTTGGAGTGCATTCAAGCCAGAAGATGGGAGTTTCGAAGCCATTACTAGGTTGCACAGTGACCTTAGTTGATCTGGACTTGTTGAACCAGGCACATCTATATGTTTTGGAGAATACAGAGAAAGTCCTACCTTATATCTAGTACGTATGACTATTATTTTTCATATGTATGACTATTATTTTTCATATGGAGTGCCATTTTAAATATTATTATTCCTTGTGTTTATCTTTTATACAAGGGACCGTAATACTTGATTTTTTTGTGTCAATGTAGGGAACATATGATCCACATCAAGACCACTAATCCAAAATTTAGAAAGAGAACAAAGTGGCTGCAAGATAAGCACAATAGCACTTTCATTCAATGGATCCACTTTATGGTATATATATGTTATTGAATGACATGCATATTCAACTTTTAATTTTCTTCCATTCTATATGTTAGATTGAATTCAGATATATATGATTAATTTGCAGGTTCAAAGTGAACTTAATGGGAAAGAGCATAATGGCGTATCAGAAAATTTGAGGTGGCTAGCAGCTGGTCCAAGCATGGCAGTGTCATCATATAGGAGCTATCTTATTAATGGTGTTAAATTTAACACCAAGGCACAAGATGATGTGTGAACTGTCAAAAATAGTGAAGTTTATTTACCTGCACATACTATGCAAGTTGCTAGTGCCAAGGATAAAAACTCTATTGTCTCCAATATGGGTTTTTATGGTGTTATTCAAGAAATTTGGGACCTTGACTACCAAAAGTTTAAAATCCCAGTCTTAAGGTGTGATTGGATAGATAACACTTTAGGCCTTGTAGTCGATGAACTTGGATTTACCCTTGTAGATCTGAGTACAATTGGACATAGGAATGACCAATTTATTATGGCTTCTCAAGTCAAACAAATATTTTATATTGACGACCCAATGCATCGTGGTTGGTCAGTAGTATTATCAATGCCTAATAGAGAATATAATGATGTTATTGGTGATGATGTGCTAGGTGATACTAGAATTGAGTGTGAGCCATTTAATAGAGGGATATCAAATGTTGATACATTTGATGACCTAGTGGGTGAGTTAAGGAATGAAAATATTAGAGATGGGTGTGAAGATATATGGATTGATTGATTGTTGTAATGTATGACATTACTTATTCAATTAATTATATGACACTAATTAATAATTCTGTACATCATTTTAATTCTGATCACATATTCATTATATGCAGGCTTTGGGCACGACAAATCAAAAATTAAAAAAGCTGGGTTAAAGCTGTAAAGTACGATGGTCTGGTAAAAAAAACTGGAAACACAGACGTCTAAAATAAAAACAACGTCGGGTTTTAAAAAGGCAAAAGACCGTAAAGCAAAAATACAGACATCTGAAAAAGAAATCAAGTCGGTTTGGTTAAAATAAACCGTCGTCTAAAGGTCGAAATAAAGGTCGTTCAGTTCCATTAACTGTCGTGACAGATGTTCTACACGTCAGATAGTCTTGTTTATACCAAAATGAACAGCTTATTAGAACTAGACACGTGGACAAGATTGAGCCCGGCCATGGTAGCCTTCGGCACCCAGCCTACCGATTCCGCGATTAGGGCAACCTCCCTCTCTAGGACACGTGGCAGGCCCACAATCGATGTCTACAATCCCACATCGAAATTCTACACAGCTTGCACACCTGCCAAAGCTTATAAAAGGAGCACAATTCCCCAAAATGGAGGTAATCATAACTTACGGTATACTGCCTATTGATCTGTCAGTTTAAGCTTACTAAATCCGTACTTACTCAAGCATCGGAGAGCCTTCGGCCGGTACCACACCGGTGCCCTAGGTCTTACAGAGCATTTGCTATCTTACAGATCACGTGCTCTACCGAGGCCCAGAATATGCCGAAGGTCCAATATCACTAAGTTGAGAGGGAAAGTTACGAAACCATTTTTTCGCATCAACAAGTCTAAAATCACTGACGTCTCCGAGCATACATACGTTAAGGCAGGTTAAACAAACAACTTTTAAAAGGACAACCACATCATTATGTAATCAAAACCGACGTGGTAAGCAATTACAACGTCAACCAGATGGATCTCTACACGTAGTGATGTAATTAACCACGTCCATTATTTTAACGCCACGGACGTTGAATAGAAAATCCACGTCGGTTAGTTTTCTATCCACGCCTTGAATACTATTTATAACGTGATCCTTTGACAACAACCGACGGGGAGTATAGTTTTGTACTTCAATATTGAGTAACATTATGTCATTTTAAATCTTTTAGACGTCGGTTCTTAAGAAAAAGTGACGTCTAACTGTGTCAAAGGGCCTTCTTTGTTAAATTTAAACAACGAGTCTCGCAAGTAACAGATGTGGAATATACTTACCACGTCGGTTGTTATTAAAGTTCTCGACATGGATAATTACATAAGCGTTGGTGATGCCAGGTGTAGGACGTGGTTATATCATGTTACGACGGTTATTGAGAGACAAATGACATGCAATACTCTTTAAACGTCTGTTGGTTTGTGTAAACGTCATAGTTTATGTTTTAGACGTCGGTTTCTTTGTTTAATGTAGTACAAATTAACCACAACGGTTTCTAGCTTATCCAAGTTGTTTTTCCTTCTTTTAGGGACATGGATAATTATCTGTATGTCGGTTCTTCTATTGATCTTGACATGTAAAACTCTTTAGACGTCTCAGTTATCATAAAACCGTCGTTTAATGTTGTCGAAGATTTCATTGTACGCCAATTATATAGTAATTACACGTCGGTTGGTAATAAATCTGGACGTTGAATTGTTTAACGACGTCGGTTATTAACCGTCGTTGTTGGTTGTCCAAAAGATGGCGGTCGATTTCACGACAGTTGGAAAACCTTCTAGATGACGATGGTTTCCCGTCGTCCATTTCGATTTTTGTAGTAGTGTTGATTGCCAATGTTTTTTTTCCCCTCACTCTCATTCCCAACATTTACTTTCATTACCAATTTCATACCTCCGTCCACATTACCATCATAACTTTCGTTAAATGCTGACATGTCCTTGGTGTGGCCCACCACTCATCACCAATGTGGCTCAAAAATGTATAGTGAAACTCAAAATCCAAACACAGGTGAGAAGAGGTGTTGGAAAGCATAGTCTGTATATTGATAAAGTTGAACTTAAATAGAACGTTACATCACCAGACTATGCTAAATTCAAGGACATGACTCCTACTAACTTAATCCATTACTAACACCACTAACAAACTGCTCCACTGCTGGGAGACTCCTAAAGACTTGGTAAACATAACAACGTGCAACATGACTTCCTACAGAATAGGATAATCAGTTTATTTAATTAAAAAACAACTGCTGTAACTAGATAAAATCTTAACACCCTCCCTTAAACTAATGTTCCCTGAACAATCAGTTTAGAGAGAAACCTTCAACGTGTACTATAGCTTCTGTCTTCAAGCAATATCCTTCACAAAGCAAACTCCTAACAATTTCCTTAGCTTCGAGAACATCGGTAATTTGAGAGGCTTGGTTAGAATATCAGCCACCTAATCTTCACTTCTACAGTAGATTAAATCAATTGTTTCATCCTTTGTGAGGTCGCGCAGGAAATGGTAGCAAACATCAATGTGTTTGCTTCTGCCATGTAAAACTGGATTCTTGGACAACTTGATTGTTGAGTTGTTATCACAATAGACAGGAGTTGGACCTTCTGGCAAACCATGTAATTCTTCAAGTATCCTCCTCGACCAAATAGCTTGACAGTCGCAGGCTGCTACTACAATAAACTCAGCTTCGGTGGTTAACAGAGTGACAATCTGTTGTTTTTTGGATGACCATGAAATAGCTCCTACTCCTATTATAAATGCATAACCTGAGGTGCTTCTCCTATCATCTGGGTCTCCTGCATAGTCACTATCATTGAACCCAAACAAGCCTGATTTAGCTCCTTTCTTGTATAATATTCCAAAATCGATTGTGCGCTTTAGGTAATGAAAAATTCTTTTTGCTGTCACCAAATGAGGCACTTTCGGACACTTCATATATCTGCCAATGAGATTCACTGCGTGTTGTATGTCTGGCCTAGTTGCTGTCAAATACATCAGACTTTCTACAATCTGTTTGTAGAGAGTTTGATCAACCTTCTTCTCCCCAGAATTCTTCACTAGTTTCAAGCCAATTTCAGTTGGCATACAAACTGAATTGCAATCCTTCATCTCAAACCTGTCTAAGATCTCTTGAACATATTTCTTTTGTGAAATAAATATTCCGGCACTAGATTGTACCTCTTCTATACCAAGAAAATAGTGCATCAATCCAAGATCAGACATATTAAACTCATGCATCATGGATTTCTTAAAATCATTAAACGTGGCCACATCATTACCTGTATAGATCAGATCGTCCACATACAAGCACACGATAAGCATCTGCCCTTCCTCTCTAGATTTTGTAAAGAGTGTATGCTCATATGGACATTTTTGAAATCCTTCTCTTGCAAAATATGCCTCAATGCGGCTATACCAGGCTCTAGAGCTTGCTTAAGCCCTATAAGGCTTTTTTAAGCTTGTAAACTTGTTTTTCCTTCCCTGGCTGAACATAGCCTATTGGCTGCTCAACATAAACCTGTTCTTGCAACTCACCATGTAAAAACGCAGACTTCACATCCAGCTGGAAGATAGGCCAAAAGTTCTGTGCCGCCATTGAAATCACCAGTCAGATTGAAATCACTGGTGCAAAGACTTCCGTATAGTCAGCGCCGTACTCTTGCTTGTAACCTTTTGCCACCAAGCGTGCTTTGTGCTTATGAATCTCACCCTTCTCATTCAACTTTGTCTTAAAGACCCATTTGACACCAATCGTCTTGTGCCCTTGTGGTAGCTCTGTCAACTCCCAAGTATTGTTCTTCTCAATAGATTTGATTTCCTCATCCATGTCTTTCTACCACTTCAGTTCTCTTACGACATCAGAAAATGACACAGAACCAGAATCTGCAAACAAAGCAAAGTGAACAAGTGGATCATCATCACTTCCTTCGCTTCCACTAACAGAATCAAACACCCATTCAGAATCTATCATCCATGCAGGCAGCTTCCTTAAATGTTGGGGTTGTGCACTAGATGAACTTGCAGCCTAAGCTCTAATTGGTGGAAGAACTGGTGCTGGAACAACTGAAGAAGTTGGTGTTGGAACAATTGACGAAGTTGGTGCCGGAATGTATTGTTGTGGCTGCTGCTGTTCCGGTGGTTGCTGTTCCACGTTGTCATCTAAATTGACTGGAATGTTCTGCTGAGGAACCCAACCTTTAGCCTTGGTTTACAAAATTTATTACAAAGTTACAGGCACTAATATGAATTTCCAAGCCCTTAATAAAAGCCCAAAAGACCAAACTGTTTTAATCCAAAGTCATACAGCAGATGCCCATATCCAAGTTCCTCAGACCATTAAGTGGTCAGAAGTTTCCCTTCCAAAAGATTGGACCCTAGTCACCGAGAGCCAACCAGTTCCAATACAGCGTAGTCGAAATAATTTAGATTATATCCAACAGTATCTAGATGGTACAGTAAAAATTAGATTTGAAAATCAGCCCCTGAAGAAGTCTAATGTCCAGTTACAACAGTTGCCGGCCCCTGGTCAATCTCAAAGGCATGCTCCTGCTAGGCGCTCCTTTGCAGCCTCGTCCTCCACTCTAGAACGAGACCTAGAGTTAGAAAAGGCCATGATTGATTTCAAACTTGAGTCCCTGAGAAAATCCTCTCAGGTAAACCAACCTTGTTATGGCAAGATACCAATCCAAGATGACAAGTCTGATTCACCTGAGTCACCTACACAATCTGACTTCCTAGTTGAAAATTTTGCAACAGTTGATAATCAACTTAGAACCCTTAATAAAAAATTTGAGATTAATTGGAAACGCTTAAATCATCATCTCAAGACCACGGAAAATCAGCATAGGAGAAATAGTTATCACCAAGCTTACCCTAATAGTGAAAGCCGTCAAAAAATCTTTAATGAATGGAAAAATTATATGCGGTCAGCCAAAGTTGAAATTTTCTACCTTGATTTTATTGAAAGCCGCTACATGTCTAATGAGTTAAAAACTCTAACAAAAGAAAAGTGGAAAATGGTAGACAAAACAGAAGTTGAAGCTAGTCATCCCCCAGTTGACACCATAGTCATCAATCATAAGAATTCACCTATTCCTGCTAGCCCCTTCAAAGCCTTTGAAAGCAATGATACTAATAGAAGACTAATTGAGCAGAATAATTATACCAATCATAGTCTAATTGTCATAGGGAAACAACTGGATGCAATTGAAACTAAGATTGACAAGATAAGTTCCCCAGAAACTAAGTTTAAACCAAAAATTGAAAAACCAATAGTTCAGTTCCAAGATCTTAAGTCAAGCCCACACTTAAGATTAAACCTACAATAAAGAAAATTGAAGAAATGTTAGAACAGTTGACCCCAAGTCAAGCTGAAAAATCTGGTCTTAAAACACTAGATTCTTTTGCAACCACGAACCCCTCTGAGTCTGAACTTGAGACAACAGAATCCGAAACTAGTAATATTTCAAAAATAGAAAATGCTTTCAAAAATCTGGAAATCCAAGTTGAACCCAAAATCAAAAGATTAGATATACTCATAAGTCCCACTAGCTTAACCAAAAATTGGTACCCTAGACCAACTCCTCCAGATATCCAGTTTGAAGAAAGAAACTTCCAAACCCAGTTTTCAGTTTCTTATGATAAATTGTACGAATGGAATATTGATGGTCTGTCTGAGCAAGAAATCTTTAATAAGTTACAACATATGTCCGTGGTTGCCAACAGTTACATCACCAATCACAGTTTTAGACAATCTAAGATTGTACCCCTGTTAGTTACTGGGTTTAACGGTACTCTCAAGTATTGGTGGGATAAGCACTTAACCCCTGAGTCCAAGAATCTAATTATTCATGCTGTAAAACTTAATGAAGATGGTCTCCCTATATTTGATGAACAAATAGGTCAAGGTATAGAAGACGGAGTCAACACTTTGTTTTACACAATAATTGAGCATTTAATTGGAACCCCTAGTAATACTACTGCCAGGATCCATGACCAGCTTAGTAATCTTAAATGTCCTAAGTTGTCTGATTTCAGATGGTACAAAGATGTCTTCATCTCTAGAGTCATGCTTAGGGATGATAGTAATCAACCTTTCTGGAAAGAAAAGTTTGTTAATGGTCTTCCAAATTTGTTTGCCCACAAAATACGCACGACCCTGAGTAATGAACAAGGCCATATAGATTGGGATAGCTTAACATATGGAAATATCATAAGTACAATCAACCAAGTTGGTATGAGAATGTGTATTGATTTTAAAATTGGTAGACAAATACAGTCCGATAGGAAATCAGCTAAATATGAAATAGGAAAGTTTTGTGAACAGTATGGTCTTGCCAGAAGCCCTCCTTCCAGAAAAAATAAGCCTAGTTATCCCAGTCACATTCGAAAACATCGTCATTATTCGCGTAGAAAACAATTCTCCCGACATAATGATAATCATGAGTTATATAGAAAAAAGAAATTTTCCCCCAAGAAAAATTGGTCGAAAGCCCCAAGGAGTCAAAAGAATAATCATTCCAACAGAAATAATGATAAAACCAAAGTCAAATGTTTTAAATGTCAAAAGTTTGGTCATTATGCCTCTGAATGCAAAGTAAAGGATACTATTAAATAGTTGAAAATTACAGATGAAGAAAAAGAAAAGTTGATAAAGGTTTTAGAGTTGCGAGACTCTGAAACAAGCAATGATGAAGCCATAGTGGCCAGCTCTAAGTCTGAATCTGACCAGTCTTCAGATTCATAGTCCAGCTCACCTAATATCCAAATTGGTTGTAAAGATAAATGCTGTAATAGATTAAAATCCATTTATGTTCTTACTAAGCAAGAAGAACAAGAAGAATTATTAATAGATTTAATAAGCAAAGTTGAGAATCCTGAGTTGAAATCTGAGTATTTAAAGAAGTTAAGAAAAGTCATTAGCCAAGAAAGCCCAAGTCAGTCTGCTCCCCAGCTGATTAGTTTAAATACCACTTTAGAAAAATGTGCTAAAAAGAAAGAAATTACCTTACAAGATCTGCAATTAGAAGTAAAAATGGTAAAAAGAAATAGTTGAATTAAAATAGATAAGTCATAAATTACAAAATGAAAATTATGCAATTAAGCAAGGTTTAGTCCGTCTTATGGAAAAAGAGTCTTCTGAGTCCAAAAGCCAGTCAGCAAGTCCTCACAATTCTGATGACGAACCTTCTGATAGCCAACAAGTTGTGAATTTGATCAAACAAGTCAATTTTAGAAAATGGTATTCGAAAGTGACAATATTTGTCCAAAACTTTGAGTTCAGCACAATTTCCCTATTTGACTCTGGAGCTGATCCTAACTGTATTCAGGAAGGTTTAATCCCTACGAAGTTCTACCAAAAGTCTAGAGAATCCTTAAGCACTGCCTCAGGAAAATAGTTCACTTGAATTTTGAGTTACCAAAAGCTCATGTTTGTCAAAACAAGATTTGCTTAAAAACCTCATTTGTCTTGATCAAGAATATCACTGACGAAGTCATTTTAGGTTTACCTTTTATTACCTTATTGTATCCCTTCCATGTAGATTATGATGGTGTCATTTCTACCTATTTAGGCGAAAAGGTTAAATTTGAGTTTCTGTCCAAACCAAAGTTGCATAACCTAAAAGCTTTGCAAAAGCAGTCAGTGTCCAAATCAGTACAGATTATTAGAAAAAATAACCAGTTGAATTTTCTTAAAGAATAAATTAAATTCAAAAGAGTTGAACAACAGCTTAGCGATAAATCTTTACAGTTGCAAATTCAGCAGTTTGAAAATAAGTTGAAAAATGAGATTTGCTCCGACCTGCCTAATGCTTTTTGGTATAGAAAACAACATGTTGTTTGTCTTCCCTATATCAAAACCTTTAGTGAGAAAAACATTGCTACTAAAGCCAAGCCAATCCAGATGAGTCAAGAAATAATGGAGTTTTGTAAAAAAGAAATTAATGAGTTACTTTAGAAAAAAATAATTCGCAAAAGTAAGTCCTCTTGGTCATGTCCTGCTTTCTATGTCTAGAAAAACGCTGAGTTAGAAAGAGGAGTCCCAAGATTAGTTATCAATTACAAGCCACTTAATTCGGTCTTAGAATGGATTAGGTATCCCATACCTAATAAGAGAGACTTGATTAATAGATTAGAAAAAGCAGTTGTTTATTCCGAATTTGATATGAAGAGTGGTTTCTGGCAAATCCAAATAGATGAGTCAGATAGATATAAGACTGCATTTTTCACCCCTTTCGGTCATTATGAATGGAATGTAATACCATTTGGTTTGAAAAATGCCCCTAGTGAATTCCAGAATATTATAAATGAAATTTTTAATCCTTACAGTCATTTCTCAATTGTCTATACTGATGATGTTCTCATCTTTTCTGAGTCAATAGAACAGCATTGGAAACATTTGCATAAATTCCTTCAAATTGTCAAACAGAATGGTCTACTTGTTTCTGCCAAGAAAATCAAGTTATTCCAAACCAACATCAGATTTCTTGGTTTCACTATCTACCAATCACAAATCTCCCCAATTGATCGAGTCATTTAGTTTGCTGATAAATTTTCTAATCAAATTCTTGATAAAAGTCAACTCCAGAGATTTCTAGGATCTTTAAATTATGTTTCTGACTTTTACAAAAATCTGAGAAAGCAATGTAACCCTTGTTTGATAGATTGCAGAGTAATCCTCCCCCATGGTCAACCATCCATACTGAAGTTGTCAAACAGATCAAAGCCCATGTCAAGACACTTCCCTGTCTTGGTATTCCTTCAGTTGATTCCTTTAAGATAGTTGAAACTGATGCCTCTGACATAGGTTATGGTGGTATCCTCAAACAAAAAGCATGTCCAAAATCCCCAGAACAAATTGTTCGCTTTCATTCCAGTACTTAGACCTAGTCACAATATAATTATAGTACTATTAAAAAAGAAATATTAGCTATTGTATTATGTATTAGTAAATTTCAAGATGATTTGCTTAATCAAAAGTTTTTAATATGAGTTGATTGTAAATCTGCAAAACATGTTTTAGAAAAAGATGTTCAAAACATTGCATCTAAACAGATTTTTTCACGATGGCAAAGCATTTTAAGTATATTTGATTTTGATATTGAATATTTGAGAGGAAGTGAGAATTCAATCCCTGATTTTTTTTACTCGAGATTTCTTGCAGGATGCACAATGGCGCCCAAAAAAGATATGCAAAAAGAATCAACAAAACAACCCAAGCCATCCCAGTCACTCCGAATCCTCTCCCCATTCATGAGTCAAAATAAGCCAGAAACACCCAAACAGTTGGTCCCTTTTCCTGGTTGCACTTCAATCTCAGTTGCTACACCAATATCAGTTGCTAATAGATTCTCTAGTTTAGGTTCTATAGTTGGCCAAATTCGCCCTAGTTATCAGTCGACCTTAATCTCCAGTTATGATCCTTTTTCAGTTGATCCCTCAGCTGGTCCCTCAGTTGCCTTCAAAAAGACATCTCCCTATATGCTCAAAAGCAATTTTCACCTGTTCGTTGTTGAGCCTGTCTATGGTATTAATTCTAATCCAGTTGCCATAGCCCGACACTATTTCCCTCCGGGATTTCATTATCTGCCGCCTAGTCCATATAAGTCTCTCAAGTATTATAGAGATATATTACTTGAGACTCAGTCAGTCGAAATTAAGCCAATAAAGGATCGTGATCACCCTGAGATCATCCTTTATCATTCCCTCTATATCCACAAAGTCATGAGTCAAGATTCTTTCAATAGCCACCCTTATGAGTTGAAAACCCTTCAGTCAAAATTGCAATATAATTATTCTGATTATATTGAAGTCTGGTATTCAATTTTCCTCCACCAATCTGAGGACTTTAGTCATTCCTGGTTTATAAATTTTGACAATAAGTTCAAATGCTCCTTTCACTACTGGTGGGAAAAACATGGTCCAGTTGATGAAATTCTACATGTTTCAGTCCATGAGCTAATTCGCCATTTCACCAAAAAAGCCAAGTTCTCCAAAATTGATTTGTTCTTCCCAAAACAGTTGCTTTTTGTTGCTAAATACAAAGTTCCTTGGATCCTCAAATAGTCCTACAAAGTAACCAAAGATACCAGAATTTTTGCCCGCCAATTCTCTGTTAAATGGTGGGACAAATGCGAAGTTGACAGAATTGCCAAATATGTCTACAATGATTTGCCCCATGATTCTATTCCACATCCTGCCTCTCCCACTGGTTCACGATCTTCCCTTTCAGTTAAAGGAAAATCAAAGTCTGAACTTCAAGAGATTGCTCGCCAGTTGATAATTCAAGAATGATAAGGACATTGAAAATGAATCTCCTTCGTCGTCTAGCTGCCAGCCCATGCAGAGCCCTGCTAAGCCTAAGTCTTGGTATGAAGATAGCCAGGACCCCATGATTCCTATGATTTAATTCTGATTAGGCTCCCAGTTGCAGACATAATAATTGCCCCGGATAATATGATTAAAGCATCTTAAAGTAGCCACTTGCGTTCTCGTGCCTCTACAGTCATTATTCCCCAACACTTCATTCAGAGTAAAAGCAAAAGTTGCCTGAGTAAAAGCATAAAAGAAAAGTTATTCCTTCTAAAAAAGATAAAATTGAAAGTTGAATTGGTTCTTACCAGTGCCTCTACAGTGGAAATAACCATAGTTTCTTTTTGGTTACTATAGTTACTTAACCATAGTTTCTATCTATTTAAGCTGGCCACAGCCTCAGTTGTAAGCAGGTTACAATTTACAATTCAGTTTTTTTAAAAAGATTCTCTCTAAACAATTTAGAGAAATCATCTTTGTGAACACTGAGTGTTCTTGTATCCGAAGAAACTTCAGCAGTTGCTATCTGAAACTCTTGTGAGTATAAATAAAGTTGTTATTTTCAGTTATCTCTATTTTGAGTAATTTCATATAAGCATTATTATTATTATATATATATATATTTATACAAAGAGCTTCCATTGAGGGATTACAAATTTATAAATAAACCCAATCCTAGACATGTATTTATAAAAAAACCCCAGCACTATTTAAACATAGAAACACACCCAAAATCAACATCAAAGTCAACTTTTTGGGTGTGTTTATAAATGGGTTTTGAGTGTGTGTAATGATGAGTTTTGGGTGTGTTTATAAAGTGTTTTGGGTGTTGGGTTTTTTTATAATTTCAACCTCCATTTTGGGTGTTTTAGTAAAACTCCCTAGTATTAATACGGAGAATTGGAGCTACTAAGTTACCACTTTGCAATATTTTTGTTTATTGGATTGTATTTCACTAATCCAAACCTTCTATTTTGTAGATACTCATTGAAAGATCATCTCTACAAAAAAATCACTTGAATCCGATATCAATTGACCACTCAATTGAATTATTGAAATTTTAGTACTTTCTTGAAGAACCGTGTTCATTGATTTTGAAGAAACGGTTTCTGATTTGTCTAATTTTTGCAAGGACAATCTATGAATGTAGACTTAGAAAATAGATGGTTTCAATTGCTGAAAAAATATTTGTAGGGGACCCTAAAAGGTGTCCCTCAAATATTTGAAGGATCTTTCAATAAAAGAGGACTGTATATAAATATATATATATATCTACCAAGAATTTCTCACTAGAAGATGTTCCCCATTTCGCCTTTCGAAAATATTGTGTTCATCATTTCTTCAGGGTATCCCCCCAGTTGCCGTGAGACAGTTTGTTATTTCGCCCCACGAGTTTTGAGGTCGCCTGAACCGTGTGGTGCAAGTTTGCAGCTTGGATTAAGGTGTTGTCTTCGAGACCTGCCAGCTGCGGATCAGGCTGACTACGGTCTCCTGAATCCTGCCAGTTTGCGACTCGGGTTGACTTTGTGTCACCGAGACCTGCCAGGGGAATTGACGGCATATCAGGAATTGACAAGATACCAGGAATTGACAGGATATCAGGAATTGACGGAAATAAAGGGGGTACACCTAGGTGGAGAGGATTTAAGTTTTGAGATGCTTTGAAACTAAATTGAGGATTTTATACAGTTACTATTATTTTCTTAATCGATATACTTATGTCACGAGAGAAAGATGTATTTATATGTATATTTTAGGTAAGTTTCGATGCAAGAGTATGAGGGTTTTCGGAACTTATAAATCTTTAACTAATTTTATTTCACCTTATTTTACTTAAGTATGTTTATTCATCTTTATCTTTCATTGTTTTATATTGTATTAAATATCTTAAGTTTTTCTAGTATATTTTGCCCCATGAGTCTTAGAATTATCCAGACTGTGGGAGCGAAGATTGCGGACCAAGTTGACCAGATGTCTCCTGAGTCCAGCGAGGATTACAGGTCAGGACGTGTCACCATTGGTGTCACGAGGAATTGATGGTTATGGTTTTGCAAGCATGATTACTTGATATAAATGCTTTTATTTCTTCGTTTAATTATATGTTGTGATGTGAGATATGCCAAGATACTTGAAACAGAAAGTTGAGAGGGAATTTGAGAACTAGAGGGGTTTTGCAATTAAAGAACTACATGTGGCTTGATCCCTGAGTAAGGGTACGTAGGCAGCCTATAGTTACAAGGTGCAGCCACGAGTTGGAATGTTTGAGATTGCCAGTGCATTATGGTTGTTCTGAAAGTTGAGATGAATTTTATTAGCGGATTGATTTATTTGATTTGTTGCGACCTGAGACCTGAATATTATGATGCTTGATTGCTTGGATATGATTTCATGCATGCTGGCAGATGAGTTATGTAAATATATATGCTTGTTTCACAGGTGAAATTTTTTGGGAAATGTTCAGTTTACAGGGGACAATATGCCGAATTTTCGGTAGAAGTCGCATTTGAATTTCTTTTAATTTCAGTTAAAAGGACAATTTAGTCTTTTGTGCCCAGTATTGGCCAGGTGTTGAACACTCACAGGGCTTGGCTCAGATTCCAAAGTGGAATTTAGGTCGGGTCCTGTCAGTACATATCATGAAATAATCCTTGTACAAATAGGACTCCTTTAGCTCAATTGTTTAATCTGCCCTTACACTCTGTATGAGCAACAAGGTGAGTTGTAAATGGACTCTACTTTTGTATTTGAGTTTATTCCACTAGGATGAGTGTAAAGCCTTCATTTATGCTTACAAATCAATCCCAAAGTGGTAGTCTTTAAACTAGATTATAAAGAAGAATCAAAGAAAACCCATTTAAGCCAATACCAAATTGAATTCATATACAGAGCAATTTTACATATAACCCATCAAACTATAAATTAGAGAAATGTACCTCGTCATTCCCATTTGGTTGCTTCTGAACCCAATTGATGTTCAGCACCTAAACGGACCCAACAAGCAAAATCAAACATAAAATCGAACTGGGTATTTTAACTCAAACTTTTTAAATCCTAGATCTACCAAAGAAAATAGAAAGGACCTGGACTTGGGAAGTGGGAGTGGGGTGGT
The DNA here is from genome assembly GCF_000346735.1 of Prunus mume. The sequence continues at coordinate 20,091,483 of NC_024128.1, forward strand.
TGAGATTATCAGAGATAGAGGCCATGGCACGCATGAGGGCCAAAATTATGACTGCGAAGGTTAGCAAAGCATTGGCTCTGTACCCAGATTTCCAAGTTGGGTTGAAGGAAAAGAACCTGTAGGTGATTAAGTTGTCGGGATGTGAGGAATGGGGTGAGTAGATGCAAAGCCAGTCGAGCTTGGAAGAAGAATTGACGTGAAGAAGGTGAAGAGAATGAGGACGATGAAGGAGGATATAATGTGGGAGTTTTTGGTTTGTGAGATTTTGAGGTGGGAATTCAGGAAAGAATTGATAGAAGGAAGAAAGATACAGACATGTGGGAGAATGGGAAAGATAAAGGTTGGATATTTCCTCCATTTCTACTGAAGATTTTAGGGTTTCTTTGGTAAAAGCGGAGGAAGGAAGGAAAAAATGCGCGATTAGGAAAGGCGCATCAAGACATGTGGGCTAAGAGGTAAATGTAGCGTACCTATTTCTATGTTAAGCTTGCTTTTTCTCTTCAACCGTTTAGATTACTTTGGATGGCTGAGATTGATTCTCATATAAGATTCTCACATAAACGTTCTCACCTGATCCAAACCAAAATTTAATTGCTATGTATTAAAACCAAAACAGAAATACTGTTTGTCTCAAATACTAATTAGTAAAGATAGTTATGTTTAATACCTAATTTTTCTTAAAAACAATATTGGTGTCAACAATAGTGAGTTACTAGTCCATTTTTCTTTGAAATATTTACATAAATCTTATTAAAATCTTTGGCATACAAGGAGTAGCCTCTTTTATCACCATATCACTCTTTATCATGTCTGTGCTGCTAACTACTCAGAGCATCTCCAACAGTAGTAGCAAATTAAACTCTTCAAATTAAAGTTCATTGATCTATATGGCAATTTGAAAAGGTTTATTTGTTACTTGAATAATTTTTGCTCCAACAGACCCTTGAATTCAATTAATACAATATTACGAAAAAGAATGAAAATATGTGAAAACATGTGGAAAATATCTATATATTTATTATATGAGAAGAAAAAATGTATGTTTTTAACATTTTCAAGGTACATTTTGCAACACCTGGTAGTCAGCGGTAGGCTCAATTCCCCAAGTGGAGATTAGTCTAGGTGCGCGCAAGCTGGCCCGGACACCTCATGGTACTTACCCAAAAAAAAAAAAGTACGTTTTGTTTTTCCAAAGTAAAATTAAATGTTTAAAGAGTCAAAGTCAACTTACCAGTCCTGAATAGAGAAAAAAATATTGTAGTTTTGATGACTAAGGTTAAAAAGGTTGTTAGAGAGAGTTTTTCTAATGTAGCTCACTTATTTTAGAATTCCAAACTTTAATTTGAAGAGTTCAATTTATTACTACTATTGGAGATACTTTTAGCTAATTGGGAATTCCACCAGCATGAGTCTGCTCTGCTCTCTCTCAAGTGTCAAACATCTTGCTGGATGATGAGTTTTGCAAGGCTCAAGATCTTTTGTTTTCTTTTTGGGCTTCATCCCTTGTAACCAGAAAAGAAAAAGAACCAGAAGAATTCATCACTGTGTGGTTGGGGCCAGAAAGTAGATTTCTAAGGTCACACCCAAAGATATCATGCCCATTGTTAACCTCGTATCCTTCTCATATAGACGACTTGGGCCCTATCCGGGAGCTTGGGCCCGTACTGGACCTTTGAGTATGAATAGTCTCCAAGGGAAGATCTGCACACTTTAAACGATATCAGAATAAGGGCAGACTGGGGTTGATCCCAGTCTAACCCTCTTCAATGGTTAAATTAGAAACTAACTTGAGCTGGATAGAGAATGGATGTAGGGTTTTTATCATGAGAGGATTTATTACCTTTGTCCTGGTGGAGGTGAAGGGTATTTATAGGGAGAAGGAGAGACCAAGATATTTGTAGAAGAGATCTTTATCTCTTATCCCCCTAACCTAAGTTACATTAAATATTCTATCTCTGATCACCATACAACTAGACAGAGGTCAGGTGGCGAAGTGACAAACGACCAAGGATAGGAGGTGAATTAAATGATCTCATCCATCACCTGCCTGCTCACTTGGAGATCAACGGATAAGGAGACACCTGTTTGAGGATGGGACATGCATTTAACTCATCTTCTTGTTAGCCAGGCTGTGTATCGTAGGGATAGAGTTCGAACGATTTGACAAGAGCCTGGTCGGATTTGCTCCTCGGGTCTAGGATGCTCGTCCTAGTGGTTAGGTAAAACTCAAATACCTGATCGTTGGACCACTCCTTGGGTTCGTCGCCCTCCGACTGGAAAGGTCGGTGACAGTAGTATGTTTTGGTCGATACACAAGTGACCTGCTATGGCCACGCGGCGATTCATAATAGGCTCGGCTTATGGTGATTGTGCGACCTATCAACAGCCATGATTCTTTTTCCACTAATTAGAACACATCTCAATTTGTTTCTTTATGGTGAGCTGAAACTTTATTTTCCTAAAGGCATTTAAACCTAAAGTTGTTAACAATTCCAAATGACATTTGTTTTTAAATACAAGTGATATTAGGGAGGGTTTAATCAAACTTAAGACCTCGAGTATATGAGTAAATATTCTTAATCATTTGAACTACACGCTCATGCGAATCGATATTAAATTATTTTTAAAAAAAAAAAAATTAATTAAACTAGGGTGATGAATCTAGAAGTTGGGAATTATCTTGTGTGGTTGAGTAGCTAGTAGCTACAGATGCAATGTCTTCACAATGAAGAAGCTTGGAAATTAAATACATACATAAATATATATCAAACATGGCCAGTCAAAGTATGGGTTAGAAAGATCGATGGAATTGAAGGACGATTGACTGGGATTAGGTGTTGAAATTTGTTGACACCATGTTTGGCCTCACCTTCCCCCTTAAGCAAATCCCATCAATTAAGGGATAATCCTTGCTTGTCATACCTCACATCCCACCAAACAACGAGTAGCTAGCCATGCCCCCTCCTATAACTTCTCAATGCCCAAGGCCCCAAATCAAGGAGAGGCCATGTAGAATCCTCAAATCAAGGAGAGCCATGCACGCTCTACCACTACTTGGACTACAAAAGGGAGCTCACCACCTCCAAGCGAGAGATCTAGCAGCTGCCACTTCTCCAAGAGCTGTCCAAAGCTCTCCCAAGCTCTCTATTTCTCTTCTACTAGAGCTCTCAAACCTCTCTCCCCATATCTCTCTCATATACAATGTAATCTCATATTCAAATACAAATACAAAGCTATAAACTATAATGGATGTAGCCCCATTATGAGTGAACCACTCAAACACTTGTGTTATGTGTGATTATGTCTTAATCCGGTATGTACAAATTCGCCCATTAACAAAATTGAAGGATGCAACTGAGTGTATGAAGTGTATGGAAAAACTGGGATTAAGCTACATGTCGAGTTGGTTTCGGTTACCAACGGTATCAAGGGTTTGGAATTGCTTCGAGTACTGACTATGTCGGTCGGTTATGAATACCAAACCGAAAACAGTAAAAACCAGAATTCTCCCTTCACCGACAAAATCAACTAGTTGGTTTTGGTCGGTTTGTCATGTTATCGGATAAAAAACCCAACCATAGTTTTAGATGCCATTTAAAATCTGTAATTTTAACTTGTAAAATACCTAACAGATTGGACCCAAATCAAATCCAATTCGTGAAAGGGAGCCCAAACTAACTTATTTGGCCCAAATCCAAATCCAAAATCCACCCTCTAAAATCCACCAATCCAAATAGAAAAGTATTGAAGACTGCAGAGGCTCCAAAGAGAAGTTAAATATGAAGTTTATTGTTGAATTCAAAATCTTCCTAATTTAATTCCTACTTCAATTATTAGGGCACTTCCACCCGTTGTGTCATAGCAAAAGGTAAGGATAAACACTATTTACATGAATAGTGATTGCCCTAGTAATTTTTTTATGCATTCTAACCCACTGTCATAGTAACCACTAATCACATGGGATATGAGGAGAGGAATTTGTATGAATTTCGATATGGGAAGTGAAGAATATGACTAGGTAATTATAGATTAAAAAAATCTTAAATTTTTGGTATGTTTACCGTTATTTTTTTGGTATTTAAATTGGTCGCTAACGTCAGCATGACGTCAACTTGCCTTTGGGCTTGCTCAGTTTCTTGGCCACTTCTTTCCATGGCAATTTTTCCTTGGTGGAGGTGGTTTTTGGAGCATAGGCCCCTTTTTGCCATGACAAAAGGGGATGGAGCACCTCCACCCCAGTAGCTGAGCCTAGACAAAAGGCCCCTTAAGCCTCAAAAGCAACTTCCATCGTACAAATCTTGCCAGCACAATAGATGAGCTCCACCAACTCGGGCAAGATGAGCCCAAGCTCCTACTCGCGAGCTGTGACGTTAGTGCTGACCCCAGCGCACATATTTAAATTTTTTTCGCTGTTGGCACGTGATGTACACGTGGAGACTGCAGGCATCACGCATGCCAATAGTAAAAAAATTTGAATGTTTTTGGTTGACGTTTCCTCCAACGGCTAGAAGCCACGTGGCGCTACCTAGGGTGTTCGATCAATTTTTTCGCTACCAATTTTTATGCAATAAAACTTGAAAAAAAATACCAAAAAAATTCTGAATTTTTTTCTATAAATACCTACCAATATTATTCACTTTTCACACTAAATTTTCTACTACTAAATTCCATTTGTGTGAAAATACAAATGACATCTTCCATCAAAGTTGGAGGCTCATGGGCAACCATGGAAGATGTTTTGTTGTGTGAGTGTTGGGTCCAAGTTAGTCATTGCTCGATCATGGGCAATGAGATGAAGTTCTCCCATATTTGGAGGAAACTTCATGGAGAATTTTGTGAAAGATCAGGTTCACCTCATACGAAAATGGCCTTAGATAGTAGGTGGAAAATTTTGAATAAAAATTTAGGAAAATAGAGAGATATGTTGGCAAAAGTGAGGGACAACATTCGAAGCGGCAAAAATCTAGGCAACGAGGTAATGTCCTCTCAACACATTGTTGAACACCAGGGATTGACCGAGCACGTTCAGGTCATTTTGAGATCCTACCATTTCGAAAAAGACATGCCAAACCCAGGTATCGAATGATGCAAAGCCCTCAAGAATGATACTTTTTTTTGTCATTCCTATTCCCATAATCTCCTTGTTATGCAGTTGGGCAAATCTTCCACTGCCAGTGCATGCAGTTGATGCTTCCAATCATGCCTTGAAAACCTCTTTGCTCGACTTTTTATAGAAGCATTTGGAGGTTCCTAGGTGTAGGTTTGTGGAGATAATCCCTCATCACTACTACAAAAAATGACAAAGACGACCAGAAAAAAACGACGGTCTAAGGGAAAATCGTCGTTGTTTTTTAAAAGATGACGGTTCTATAAAACCGCCGTGTAATAACGCCTTAGACATCTAAAAAATGGAGATTCCAATGGCTGTGTATCTGCACAAACGCACACACACATCAACATCCAAACAATTGCCTCCTAAAATTTCATGACGGCAGCCACAGATTTGCAATCAGATAGACAATTTTTTGAAAATTGGTGATGTGTGTATGTTTGTGAATCAGATACACAAAACATACACACACACCAACATCCAAACAATTGCCTCCTAAGAGGTTAGGTGAGACAGAGAAAATGGCAAGAAGAAGTTGAAACCCTAATTGAAAACTAAAACTGAAAGAACTCGTGAAAAAAAAATCTATTTATAATTAAAAAATCAAATCCACGTCGGTTATATTACCCCTAACGACGTTTAACAAAACGAATCCACGTCGCGAAAACAAATATATTGCGTCGTCTTAGTGAAAAAAGACGATGGTAGAACAAAAAACCGTCGTTGTTTTTATATTCATATTTGATTTAAATCAATCACCCAAACAAGAAACTTTACAAATTCTAGAACATTAATTTCCGTCATTTTAAATTTCCTCGAGAAAAAAAAAACTCTATTTATAACGCACTGTAATTGAAAACTAAAACTGAAAGAACTTGGGAAAAAAAACTCTATTTATAATTAAAAAAATAAAATCCACGTCGATTATATTACACTTAACGACATTTAACAAAAATAATCTACGTCGGTAATTATAAACCTACCATCATCTTACTTTAATATACTACGACGACAAAAAAGACGACGGTAGAACAAAAAACCGTATTTGTCTCAATTTTAATAGTTTGGTCTGTTCTCTTTCTGCAGGACTTGGATAGTTCAAAGCATTGACAATGTTTTTACAAATTCGATTGCTCAGGCTTTAGAGGCCATCTGAAGCCATTTCTATTCTTTATCGCATTCTTGAAAACCCATCTTCTTCTTCTGAAGCTCTACGGATAAAGGAACAGGCTATCACAAATCTGACGGATCTTCTTAGCCAAGAAAATCGAGCAGAGGATCAGGCACATCTGATCTTCAGATTTCCCTTTGCAAAGAAATGGTGCAGTGGACCCGTGCTGAGAAGCGAACTTTCCTTCGACAGCGAGTGAAGGCCAGGCTTGCATCTCTTTTGATGGAAAGCAAGGATTAATCAAAAGCACTAAAGTCTCCTATCAGGCCTGATCACGGAAGTGAAAAGGCTAGATGGCAAGCTTCTTCTTATTGACATAGATTTGTTGGAGAGTAAGCTCCATTTCTCTTTGAGAAAGACATCCAAATTATTGTCTTTGAGATGTGAGAGAGAGTGTCTGTGAGAGAGGAAGAACTTGGAACCCTAAATAAAAACTGAAACTGAAAGAAAGTGACAAATTTATACAATAAATTTTTAAAACCCACGGTGGTCCTTACACACAAACTGCCGTTTAATTGTAAAATCAACGTCGGTTATTATTTAATATACGGCGTATATTATAAAAATCCACATCGGTATATTACAAAAAAATGACGTGTTAAATCCTTGTACAATGACGCGAGATATTAATTTATCGACTTTTATTTTGGAGTTTACTACGACAGTACCTGCAACACTACTGTCGTATTTATTTATCACGTCCTAGGTTCAAATTATTGTCGTAGTTTTTTTATTTATACGTCGTCGTTCTCTGTAAACCGCCGTCTTATTTTTATGAAACGGTTTGTGTATATAGTCAACTTTTCGTCTACCTGACTTACACATGTACTGTTTCCAAACTCGATAAAAAATTTCAATCTCCGAGAGAAAACTTTTCGTCTTTTTTCCTTGTCAGAGCACTGTCAGTGTATCTCATCATCTTCTCTCGTCTTCGTCGTCATCTCTGAACTTAAACACCAAACTCCGAGAAGAAGCTTTCATTGCACGCAAAAGGTAAGCTTTCATTTCTCACTATTTTTGTTGCTGTTTTGCATGCTCATACGGTTTTTGTTTTGAAAATCTTTTTACCTTTTTTCTGGCCAAAATCATTTTAATTCTTTCCAAGTTTGATAAAATATACAGACAAAGAGGGAAAGTTTCCAACTTTAAACACAACTACTTCAACTAAATAAGACGACGGTAGCTTCTTATTTACGTGGTTAAATATGTAGACCACGACAGTTCGTCAGTCATCCTAGCATCGTCTGAAAATTGATCTAAGTTGTTTTTAAAATGACCGTCGTTTTTTTATTTGCTTGTTTGATTGCAGGTTTGATTTCTTTGAACCATGGTTTTTGTTTTTCCTAATTTGATAAAATACAAAGAGAAAGAAAGTAGGGTTTGGTATCTTATATAGACGACGGTATCTTATTATTGACGCCGTGTGAATGTTCATACCACGACGTTGTTTTAAGATACCGTCGTCTATAACCCAAAACCTTCTTTCTCTGTCTTTGTATTTTATCAAATTAGGAAAAACAAAAACCATGGTTCAGAGAAATCAAACCTGCAATCAAACATTCACAGACAAAGAAAGAAGGGTTTGGAATCTTATATAGACGACAGTATCGTATTATTCACGTCGTGTGAATGTTAATACCACGATGTTATATTAATATTAATGTCGTTTGAATTTAAATATCACAACGGAGTGTAAATATTGCCGTAATAAGTTCTTATTACGTCTTCTTTTATATTGTTTCGTCGTTGTTTAAACATTTGTATTGTTTCTTCTTTAAACATTTATTACGTCTGATGTTATGTTATTACGTCGTGT
>NC_024128.1:20126783-20141874 GCF_000346735.1 Prunus mume
ATAATACCGACGTCTAAAAGACGAGATATCTAACCTGAACGTTAAAAAAGACGACGTCGTCTTAACTTTACCACGTCGCATGTTCTTTCATAAACGAAGTGGAAAAGGATGAATTTACGACGGTATTTTAAATCCATTGGTAAATTTGTTGACGTTAAGATATATTTGGACGTCGTTCCTTTACAAAAACAATGTTATATGAATGTATCCACGTCTCTTTTCTTATGATAATGTCATTAAAATTTCTTTACACGGCAAATTTCAGATAAACAACGCTGTCTAATGGGAATTAGACGACGGTAATTTTGTTAATGATGACGTATAAATTATGAAACACGGCTGTCTTTTGCATGATAATGATGTTGTATATTGACGACAACGTTGTCTTTATAAATTAATGTGTCGTAAGTAATGACCCCAACATATTTTCCACGTCATTTATTTTCAAATCGTGTCGTTAAAACTATTTTACACGGCAGTAGACTGAGAAACGTTGCCGTCTCAGATTCATTAGACGACGATTATATTTTAAAAGATGACGTATAAATTCTAGAATACGGCTCTCATTTATTTGGAACCGACGTTGTTTAAGTACAACGTCGTCAGTTTAAATATATGCGTCGTAAGTAATGACCCTAACATCTATTTTCACGTCATCATTAATAGAAAAATCGAAGTGGAAAATTCATTTCACGATGGTTGTTGAAAATGTAGTGACGTAGTAGGAGTCAATAACGTCGTGGATTATGTATTTAAAGACGTCATATTTTTATTTGTCGTGAAAGGTATATTTAACGGCGGTGAGTTTTAGTTCTCGTCGTTGTATGTATATCTTGCGGCCATGTTTTGTTAATATATGTCATATATTTCCTTTTTAACGACGTTTTTTTGTTAGAATTGGTCGTCTATTCTCATCCTCGACTGTTTTTTTTAATCTCTTTTTCCATTACAAAGACGTCGGTTATTATTTGTTAATGACGTTGTTTGTTTTAACAACGACGGTGATTTAGCGTCGTGGTTTGATTTGGGAAAAGATGTCAGTCGATTTCACGATCATTTGAAAAGGGAATAAACAACGGTGAATTCCCGTCGTCTTTTTCCTTTTTTGTAGTAGTGCATGTAGATAGTTTCAATTTCGTCACAAAATCTGACCAAGCACTCTAGGATAGTGGATTTCTCAATCCTAGCAATCTCATCCACTTGATCTGCAAATGCGCCATACGCAAGCAGCCATAAAGACGCGTTGTAAGGTTTTGCTCCGAAAGAAGACCCGAAAGAGCATCGTACTTCTGAACGAATTATGTGTCGTAATTACAAACATCGTGCATGATTTTATTGAACAAATGAGGTTGCATTCTCTATCGCCCTCAAAACCCAAGAGCAGACTTTAAAAAAAATCCAACCTATATATAGCCACAAAAAAAATATGTGGGCTTAAAGTGAATTTGGTGGCTAAGTTCACTATTCTTCTCTGGGTAAATTACTCAAATGGTCCTCAAACTTATACCTGATTTACATTTTGGTCCCTCAACAAGATTATTCGTTTAAATGGTCCATCAACTCTATATTATTTACTCCAGTGGTCCTACCGTCTAATTTTCTGTTAGATTTAACCTAATTTTAGGGTAAATAATGACCAATTTGCCCTCATATTTAACGGAAATATTGACTGAATGTAATGGTAGGACCAATGGAGTGAATAATATAGAGTTGATGGATCATTTGAACAAATAATTTAATTGATGGACCAAAATATAAATCGAGTATAAGTTTGAGGACCATTTGAGCAATTTACCCATTCTTCTTTTATAACATAGGTTTTTTTTTTTTTTTGTAGCAATGGTCCCTCAATTATACTCGGAGTTACATTTTGGTCATTCAACTCCCAAAATAGTTACAGAGGTCACTTAATTAAGTGTTGCATTGCACCATTAGTCCCTACTGTTAGAAAGACTTGACGGTAGGGGCTAATGGTGCAACATAACACCTAATTGAGTGACCTTTGTAATTATTTTTTGGAGTTGAGTGACCAAAATGTAACTCCGAGTATAGTTGAGTGACCATTGCTACAAATAACCCTTATTTATTTATTTTTTGTTATTTCGTTTTTATAAATATTTGGAATGAATTTCCAAGTTTACCCATGGATTTAACGGAAAAATAGACAGACTTGACGAAAGGGATTAGTAATGCAACACCATACATAATTGGGGGAACCTCTGTAGCTATTTGTGGAGTCGATTGACCAAAATATAACTATGGGTATAGTTTAGAGACCATCACTATAAAAAAAACTCATTTTTAAAAAATATAAGTTTGGGGTTTAAAGAGTATGTATTGAATGGGTTATGTGGGGGCTTCACCTAAGAATGACCTAAAAAAATTAAAAAATATGATTTTGTGTGGGATTATACCGCTACAAATTTGTTATAAGTGTGGACAAGTACCCACAGTAATCCTTCATTGGGTCCGCCAATGGGTTTGTCAGGATCTGGAAATTATACACTTCGACACAGGAGAAATGATGGCTTAGTTTTTTTAAGATAAAGGAAAATGATGGCTTAGTTGAAGTTAAATAAAGAAAGTATATGTGGCTAAGGTCCTTTTTTGAATAGCGTACCCACTACAAACTATATGTCGTACCTTTTATGAGTAATATATATGTGCCTGCCTTTTATGAAGTATATTAGGTAAATTATTGTATGTACGTAAAGAAAGGGGTTGATGGCATGCTCTTATAAACACATATCACGTCACCTATGTAAAGGAAGTCAATATACTTTTCTAAGTGGGCTGGACTAGGCCTGTCGACACTACTTTAAGTTTTATGACAGTCTTTTTGTTTTTACTAACTAAATTCCTGCATGGTTTTATGACTTAATAAAAAGTACTGACTTGCAAGTTGCAATATATGGACAAATTTGGTTTTTTTTACTTTTTTACTTAAAAGTGAAAAAGTCATGGATTTTTGTTTACATTTCAAAACCAATCATTAATGGGTTTAGCCCTGATCCGAGGCTTGTGATCACTCATGCTAGAGATGCTTGCTCTGAATAATTAGCGGTTGTCTCCAAGGTTGATGTTAGAGGGAACCTCTCTCCTGTCCATCATGTCCAAGGAACCCAGTGGTCTAAACCAGGCCCAAACTACGTAAAATTCAACTTGGATGGCTCTTGGCTTCCTGGCACAATGAAGAGCAGCATTGGCATTGTGTCACGTAATTTCTCTGGGGATTGGTGTGGTGGTCTTGCCTCCCCACTTTCATGTGTTTCATCTCTTAGTGCAGAAGCGGCAGCAGCTCTTTGTGCTTTACTTTTTGCTACAAACGGGGGTTTTATGAAAGTCATCTTGGAGAGATTGCAAGGTGTTAATTGATGGCATCACTGGAAATCATGATAACAACTCATGGGCTATCCTTCCTCTTATTGACGAAATCCATGATATGGTTTCGAGTTTCGAAGAGGTGATTTGGTCATGGGTGCCTAGGAGTGCAAATCGCGCGGCTCATGCAGCGGCGTTGATAAGTAACAGAGCTATGGAACTGCAAAGTTAGGTCGACAGACCACCATTGTCTCTCGTTGGGGTGTTAACTTCTGATGGTTTGCCTTGTCCACCTCTTGTTGCTTCTGCAGTTTAGTTTTAATTCCTATTAGGGGCTAGTTTGCTGGGGAGGGACTGTTGTTCTAGGCTCCGGTGGAATCTAGCTATGTCTGACTCTGCTTTTGTTAGTTTGTTCTGGTGTTCTGCTAGCTCCTTGTGGCTTTTGCCTTCTATTTGTATTTCTATTCCTGTTTTGGGGTTTTATGAATACAACATGAATTTCAGACCCAAAAAAAAAAAAAAAATCATTCGATAAAGACATGGAACATCATTCAATTCAACTTAGTAATTATATAAATATGCGATCGTGAGTGGTATCTGCCACATAATTTGAGATCTAAACTCGGTACACAAACGATTTGAATACTAAGAAGCACATCCTTGACCAAACAAAAAAAAATAAAAAATAAAAAAGAAGCACATCAAACTTCTATTTCTGTCTATGGCGGATAGGAAGCTGCTTTGAAGCCTAATTCTGAGTAGCCATGGTTTTATGGTGTAAAGATTTTCTTTCCTTCTGTGCCTCAGTTGGAGTTTTCACATCTGTTGCCAATCCAATTGCTTCAAGAAATCTTATTACATACCAAGTAACATCAATCTGCCACCATTCAAAACCTTGTCGAGCTGAGTAATCAAAAGCATGGTGATTATTGTGCCATCCTTCTCCAAGTGCAAGCAATCCCAACCACCTAATTGAAGAAGAAAAAAAAAGATAGTTAAAATCCCTCATCAATTTCCATATAATAAAAAATGATAGTATAGCTAGATGTTGATATTGGGCAGAATATATACCAGTTGTTCCTTGATGTATCACCAGTGTGATATACTCGTTGTCCCCACATGTGGCCGGCCGAATTTACTAACATAGTAATGTGGAAAAGGCATACCATCCTCATCCCCTACAATGTCGACAAGGAATAATTTAACCTTCAGTACTCCAAGCTTTAAAAAATATATATATACAAGTGGTACTGGGGATTGGATGTTTTGACATGCACGCTATCAGATGTGATGGAGTTCGAACTTGAACACTGATGTACAAATAAAGATTCTTTTTAACGGGAAAATTGATGTATGGCTTTATGACTTTATGGCAATCAAATGAACCATGAAAAACTTTAATGCGACAATAATGTACATGCCAGCCCTTAATTAATTATACAAAAAGATATTCTATTAAAAAGCCATTAAAGTACAGAGAACGAGTAATTATAAAAAAAGAAAACAAGACAAGGAGCAAAATATCTCACCATTCCCCATGTCAAGAAGGGCAATCCACCGACGACATAGAGTAAAGTTCCAAGCAGAAAAGAATGCAAGAGAAAAGTATGATGAAGAAACCTATAGAAGGCTTGCCTTTTCAAATCTTCAACGTTCTTCAGTCCTCCATACTGCAACAATTTCCATTGAAGAGTTGAACAAAATGAGTGCACTGTGTTGGTGTATGTAAATGTATTTTAGAGAGAGAGAGAGAGAGAGAGAGAGAGAGTTGGGTGTGTTTTTGGTTACTTTTCCAAACCGAGAGCCGCTATCGAGGATCCAACCCATGTGACTAAACCAAAAACCTTGAAGAGGGCTATGAACATCTTTCACGGTATCAGTAAACTGATGGTGATATCGGTGTGAGCTCACCCATTCTATTGGACTTCCCTACAAAAACCAAAAGAAGAAGAACAAACACATCAAATAAAAATAGCCCCTGAAACAAAAAGAAAAGAGCTAAAGCTAAGCAAAATTTTGTTGCTCAACATTGACATTTACATACCTGAAGTGAGAGAACCCCGAAATAGGCAAACAAGTACTCGAGCCATTTCGGAATACGAAAGCTCCTGTGAGCAAGATGTCTGTGGAAAGACAGAGTAACTCCTACCCCCGTCACAACATAGAGAGCAACGGCCACCCAAAACGCAGGCCAGGTGAAATGAAACGGCGCCATCACACAAAGGCAATGCATAGTGAGAAACACAGCTGCGGTGACTATGTCAAGTAAATTCCATTTCCTTCCAAAATATTCTCCGCAGGGCATCATTACAATTTTGACTAAAAGCTTCATCGCTCCTCTGCTTCTTTAGCTGCTGCTCAATACCGCTTCTGTTGTATCTAAATGCTGCCTGCATACTATATATATATACGTTGTATGAAAATGTTGGTGTTTGGAGACAAGTTGGCCATATTAATGAACCAATTTAATACCTCGCTGCTTTGTCAGGATAGGGTATCCCTTTTTTTTAATTACCAAGGCAGGAAATGTGCATTAGATATTCGATTATGTGAATTTCTAAAAAGCATAACTTGAATTCTTAAGTAATAATGTGTTGTTTAATATCAATATAATACGACAGCCCGCACAGTTCATGGCCCGAGCTTTTTATTTTTATTTTATTATTTGATACAAGCGATAGTTGGAGAGGGGTAATCTAATTTAGAATCGATATAAAAGTAAATGTTTTTAATCACTTGAGCTACAAATTCCTTGTCTCATGGACTTCACGCAATTTAGTATACGTATGAATATCTTTTTCCATACGTGTTGTTCACTATATATTGTGGTGTTTTTTTTTTTTGGGTTTCCTTTTGTTTTTGGATGCTTCATTTTGTCCAAACCTCTAGAAACAATCTACATTCAGTCGTATAAGTCTAAAATGAATGAACCGCTTTGTTTCAATGAAACATCACAATTAGTAGTTACTTGTTAATTTCACTATCATTTTCCAAACCGTGTGAATTTGAAGAAAAACATGGACTACAGCCATGCTTTGCACACATGAGTTGAATTATTGTATGAACCGACTGTCTGTACAAACTATGGAAACTTGACAAAATTATACTTCCATGGACATTGTTGATAATGAAGTGCGAATGCTAACAACATTTCCTCGAAATTGTTGACATGAGTCTCTTAATTAATTAAGGAGATTTATTTCCTTGATTAATTAAAGGATTTACTTTTCTATTTTTATATAAGTGATAAATCATTGTACAATTAAGAGATACTTTCCTAATTCTTTACTGTATCTAATTCCTTCTAAAACCCTCATGTAAACTCCTATATATACCTCCTTATGGAGAAGAATAAAACACAACCCAATACGTTCAACCCATATTCATATTTTAGCATGGTATCAGAGCAATCGATTCTACGTTGTCTCTAAACCCTTATCTCAAATTTCTCATATTTAAATTCAAAACCCAAAATCAAATTCCTCATATTTTTTCCCCCAATCCAAATCCCTCAAATCTAAAGTCCTCAAATCCTCTTATCAAAATCCCTAAACACATACCCTCAAATCTTATACACATACCTTTCAAATCCAATTCCTGCATCAAATTCATACATCAAATTCCTCAAATCACAATTTCTCACATTCTCATATCACCTCTTACTTCCGCTGCAATGTCAAGAACCCCTATAATTCTCCCCCTTATTGCAGACTCAAAGAAGCATACAATCAATCCTGCTGACCCGGCTACTCGTACTCATGCTTCTATCGCCACCATCAAAGGCTCTACTTTTCATACGTCATCTCAAAAATCCGCATGGATTATTAACTCGGGTGCTACGGATCACGTGACCTTTGATCCTAGCCAACTTATTAGTCGCAAATCATCCACTCTGTAGCGGTGTCTAATGCTAATGGTACCCCCTCCCCTGTGGTTAGGGAGGGCTCTCTACCTCTCTCTACTTCCCTAAATCTGGATTTTGTATTGCTTGTTCCACCTTTGGACCATAACTTATTATCTGTTGTACAACTTACTACTACTTTGGGATGTACCGTAACATTTTGGCCAAATCATTGTGTTTTTCAGACATCCTCACAGGAAAGACGATTGGTTGTGGTACTTGACGGGGCAACCTCTACTACTTAGATTGGACACCAGATAATGAGGTCAAGGTTGGTCAAGCTTTCAAAACCAGTGGAACTCGTTCTGAGGGGGAGAGAGACAAAATTTGGTTACAGCATAAATGTCTTGGGCATGCCTCGTTCGGTTATCTTAAGAAGTTGTTTCCATCATTATTTTCCAGTCTTGATGTTTCCAGCTTCTAGTGTGATACGTGTGAATTGGCTAAGAGCCATCATGTCCCGTTCCCATTAAGTTCAAATAGGAGTTTGGTTCCATTTTCCCTTGTTCATTCTGATGTCTGGGGACCTGCTAAAATTGCCACTCCGCAAGGGAGCGATGGTTTGTCACGTTTATAGATGATTGCACACGCATGACTTGGGTTTCCCTTCTCAAAACTAAAGGGGAAGTCAATTCCAGGTTTCAATAGTTTTATCAAATAGTGGAGACTCAGTTTCATGCCAGAATTCAGGTTCTTCGTTCTGACAATGGTGGAGAATTTCTCAACCATGATCTTAACCAGTTCTTACAAGATCATGGCATCATATATCAACGCTCATGCCCTTACATTCCCCAACATAATGGGGTGGCTGAAAGAAAAAACAAACACTTATTGGAAGTCGTTCATGCCTCTCTCTTTGGTGCCAATATGCCACGATCCTTTTGCAGCGAAGCAGTCGTCTCTGCAGCATACCTTATCAATTGGATTCCCTCTAGTATCCTAAATTTCCAAACACCACTTCAAACACTTCACCACCATATCCAAACACCTCCCACCCTAAACCTGGAACCCCAAATTTTTGGTTGTGTTGTATTTGTCCACTTACATGATCACCAACGAAGTAAATTGGATCCCAGAGCCGAAAAGTGTGTTTTCATTAGCTATGCACCTCATCAGAAAGGATACCAGTGTTATCATCCTCCTAGTCAAAAGGTATTCACCTCCATAGATGTTGTGTTTCGAGAACATTACTTATATTTTTCAACAGCCTAGGAGGAGAATCGAGAATCCACCACTGCTCCAATTCTCGATTTTTTTTCCCCAGGACATCACTCTGCATCAAAATGATCGATTGCCAGTGGAAAGCAATCGGTCACCTCCCCTTAGTTCTTCAACTACAGAGAACCTACTTCAAAATGATCGGAAGCTAGCAGACAGTGACCGGTCGCCAGAGGAAAACGATCAGTTGTCTCCATGCTGTCAAAATTAGGAGGAGAAAATTGAACTGTTTTATGAGATTTTGCCCACTTCAACTCCAGTACTGCACCAATCACCTGCCGAGTAAGTCATTCAGGTAACATCTTTTCCTGAAATTGATAACACTAATGAAATATCCAATGATGATTTGATTTCAGAAGGCACAAATCCTATATATCTGCTTCCAGAAAGGAAGAACCGTGGCAAACCTTGAGTACAATATGAAGCATATCTTAAAGCCAAAGGGAAATACCCCATCAATAATTATATATCTTTCAGCAGATTATCAGAGTCACGTTGCACTATGTGAAGCAGTAGACTGACATATTTGTCCTCAACAGTGTAACTAAAGCACTAGAATACCCAAAATGGAAAAAAGCTATGAATGAAGAAGTGCGACCTCTCCAAAAGAATGTCACATGGAACTCGTGCCCTTACCTCATGGAAAGGAGATAGTAGGATGCAGGTGGATACTGTGAAACTCAAAGTAGATGGATCTGTTGAAAGATATAAAGCTAGATTGGTGGTGATGGGGTACACACAGAGATATGAGATAGATTACGAGAAGACCTTTGCCCCAGTAGCCACGATTAACATTATTAGAGTCCTATTGTCTCTAGCAGTAAATCTCAATTGGCCACTACATCAGTTTGATGTCAAAAATACATTTTTACATGGAGACTTGTAAGAAGAAGTATACATGGACTTACCCCCATGATGTAATTTAGCTTATGACAAGAAAAATCAAGTTGGAAGCTCAGAAAGTCATTATATGGGTTAAAGCAATCTCCCAGGGCATGGTTTGGCAAATTTACTAAATCTATGAAGAATTTTGGATATACACAAAATAATTCAAATCACACCCTGTTCTTGAAGCGTGATGAAGGAAAACTTACTACATTGATTGTTTATGTAGATGACATAATCGTAACTGGAAACAACACAGAAGAGCAACTGAAGTTGCAAAAGTATTTGTCTCAGGAATTTGAGATGAAGGATTTAGGTGATCTGAAGTACTTTCTCGGAATTGAAGTAGCAAGATCAAAAGCTGGTATATTTATGTCTAAAAGGAAGTATGTAGTGGATCTAGTCACTAAAACAGGAATACTTGGATGTAAGCCAGCTGACACACCCATTGAGATGAATCATAAGTTGTGTGAAGACATGGATCAAGAACCAACCAATAAGGAACAGTACCAACGCCTTGTTGGAAGGTTGATATACCTGGCATACACAAGACTAGATATTGCATATGTTATGAGTGTAGTTAGTCAGTTTATGCATTTGCCCAATGTTTCTCATAGGAATGTAATTGATCGGATCTTAAGATACTTAAAGTCAACCCCTGTGAAAGGATTAAAGTTCTCAAAAAATGGAGATCTTGAAGTTGTTGGATACACAGATGCTGATTGGGCTGGTTCCATTATAGGTAGACGCTCTACTTCAGGGTACTTTACATTAGTGGGAGGTAACCTAGTCACTTGGCGGAGTAAAAAAGCAAAATGTGATTTCTCGATCTAGTGCAGAAGCAAAATATCGAGGAATGGCTCACGGAGTTTATGAATTATTGTGGATCAGAAGACTCTTGATAGAATTGAGCTTTAAGCTACAAAAGCCAATGGAGTTGCATTGTGACAACAAATCAGCTATTGATATTGCCCATAATCCAATTCAACATGATCAAATCAAACATGTTGAGGTGGATAGACATTTTATCAAAGAAAAAATTGAGAAAAAGATCATTCACCTACCATTCGTTAAATCAGAAGATCAGCTGGTAGATATCTTAACCAAAGCTGTTTGTGGAAGAGTATTTCATGACTCACTTACCAAGTTGGGCATTGGTGACATATATGCACCAACTTGAGAAGGAGTGTTGACGTGGGTCTCCTAAGTAATCAAGGAGATTTACCTCCTTGATTAATTAAGGAATTTACTTTCCTATTTTTATGTAAGTGATAAATTATTGTACAATTAGGAGATACTTTCCTAATTCTTTACTGTATCTAATTCCTTGTAAAACTCTCATGTAAACTCCTACATATACCTCCTTATGGAGAAGAATAAAACACAACCCAATACATCAGGGGCGGTTCCAGCTTGTGGCAGGCTAGGCTTATGCCTGGCCCAAATTTATGTTAAATAAATATTACCCACACTTTTCTCTCTCCTCTCTTCTCTTTTGCCCGACCCTAATTTTTGTTAAAAAAAAATATTACATACACTCTCATCTCTCTCCTCTCTTTTTTTTTGGGTAATGATTTCCCACTCCAATTTTATCAACTTACACTCCTTTTTTAGTTATAAAAGGGAGTGTAAGTGGATAAAATTGGAGTGGGGAAATCACCACTCTTTTTTTATTCTTTTCCTCACACTTTCCTCTCTACTCTCTCCTTTCTTTATTCTTTTCCTTACACTTTCCTCTCTCCTCTCTCCTTTTTTTATTCTTTTCCTTCTCTCCTCTCTAAATCTCTTTTTTTCCGTTGTTTTCCTTCTCTCTTCTCTTCTCTCTCTCTCTCTCTCTCTTCTTCCTCTTCCTTCTATCTTTTTGTTAGAAAAATATTACCTACATTACTCATGATTATTAAAAAAAATTTGTCTTGCACGAATATAACTATTTCAGAAATTGCGAAACATGATTGATAGGGCTATGAAGCTCGAGGTGGAAAGCTAAAAACGGATGTCGTAATAAACGTTTATAAAAGGAAACAAGGAGAGAAATGAGGTAACAACTCATTAAAAAAAAAAAAAAAAAAAAAAAAAACAAGCTCCGCCAATTTTCTCCCTTCCCATTTCTCTTGAAATAAATCTAGTTTTTTATAAATAAAAAAAATTTAATGTAGTCCTCTATATTATCTTTCCTTTTAATGTGAAATAAAAAAAATTTCTATTTTTTTCTTTTAATTTTTCTTTAGGTTTTTATTTTATTTTTTTATTTGTAGATATAAATGCATTTGAGCGTAAGGCTTATTACGTCTCCTTTCACTATGTAATTTTTTTTATGTTTATACCGCCACTGCAATACATTCAACCCATATTCATATTTTAGCATAAACTTATTCTTTGAATTTTCATTTTTTTTCTCATGACACTAGTGTCGGTAATGAAGTTAAAAACAATATGATAATAGTGAGTTACAAGTCCATTTATTTGAAATATTTACATCTATCTTATTAAAAGCTTTCGCATACAAGGAGTTTCATATAGCCTCCTTTTTGACCATATCACTCTTTATAACGTGGTGAGCAGAATACAGCGGCTAACTACTTATCTAAAGTCTCAAACATCTTTTGTTTTCTTCTTGGGCTTCATACCCTGTTGCCAAAAAAGAAAAGAAAAAAACAGAAGAATTCATCATGCGTGGTTGGGGCCAGAAAGTATATATCTCGGGTATCACATGCAAAGATATCGTGGCCATGATTCTTTTTCCACTAATTAGAACACATCTCAGTTTACTTTTAGCCATGCCTTTTGTTCGAAGCCTAGCTAATATTATTTTCTTTATGGTGAGGGGAAACTTTATTTTCCTAAAAGCATTTAAACCTAAAGTTGTTAACAATTTAAAATTTGAATGGAAATTAATTATTATTTTTTGTTATACAATCAAATATTGAAGGAGGGAGGAATCAAATTTAGGACCTCCAACGCATAAATAGATATTCTTAATCACTTAAGCTACAAACCAGGGTGTTGAATCTAGAAGTTGGGTATTATATTGCGTGGTTGAGTAGCTAGTAGCTGCAAATGCCGGTCTTCACAATAGTGAAGCAGCTTGAGGAAATTAAATAGATACATAAGTGTACTGTATATATCAAACATGGCCTGTCAGGGTCTGAGATTTGACTGATGATTTTTATGGAGTTTGTGTGGGTGAGAGTTACCCGTAATATTGCCTTTCATACAATCAAATATTGAAGGAGGGAGGACTCAAATTTAGGACGTCCAGCGCATAAATAGATATCCTTAATAACTTAAACTACAAACCAGGGTGTTGAATCTAGAAGTTGGGAATTATATTGCCTGGTTGAGTAGCTAGTAGCTGCAAATGCCGGTCTTCACAATAGTGAAGCAGCTTGAGGAAATTAAATAGATACATAAGTGTACTGTATATATCAAACATGGCCTGTCAGGGTCTGAGATTTGACTGATGATTTTTATGGAGTTTGTGTGGGTGAGAGTTACCTGTAATATTGCCTTTCATGCAAACCACCGTACCCTCAGATCTTTTGTGCGGGTGAAGATGTGGTGGAGGTGTAGTTTAAATTTAGGCTTATTTATTGTAGTTTTAAAATTATGGACAAATTTTACTTTATTTTTTGAAAATTAAAGTGGTCCAGAGTACTTGCTTGATCAAGGTTTGGTGGTTCATTTTTCCATGCTATTAACTACGTTAAAATTTATGTAAAACGCAAATGATACAGAGTACTTCATGACACAAATGAAAGTGGTACAGAGTACTTCCTGACACAAATGAAACCTACCCTTTTGCTAAAATATATGCCACTTGTGAAAAAAATTAATTAAAAAAATTAACAGATAGGAATTTTTTTTTTCTCTCTCTTTTCTCTTTCTTCCCCTCTCTTACTCGACCTATCCTCGCCCAAAACAGCCACAAACCCGCCCACGACACACGCGGACCCTACCCACAAACAAACACAAACAGGAAAAATATTCCCACAAACCCACACAAACAGAACAAATATTCTTCTGAGAGGGAGATTTTGCTGGTAAACAATCAGCAAGTACTTGCAAAAATATGAATCCTCATGAGAAAACTATAGATGACTTCTGAAATACGACGTCAAATTGATGGTTTAGGGCTAGATATGGTTTTTTTGTTGGAACTAAAGTTGCAGAGGTTTTGCTTAATTAAGTTTTAAATTTTTAAAATTTTCTTCTTAAAACAAATCAATTACATGATAATCTAAGTTGGAATTTGTTAATTAAAATCTATGACGTGGCACAACCTCAAATTTGATGCATAAATTTAGTGTCCCTAGCATTTTTTAATAATATTATAATGGTTTGATCAGGTCAATTTGGGCCTAAGCTTAATATGTTTTTTTCTTTTGCATTTCTTTTTTTCAACTTTATTAGCCAAATTATAAAAAATCCATAACCTCATACATATTTTTAATTGAGTGCTACTATTTCTACCCCTTGTCCTATTATCTTCTCATCCACTATGTAAATTTGAAAAAACACAATCTTATCTTTCCATCCACCATTATTCCTAAAATACCCACCTTATCACACAATCCTATCTCTCAATTTTTTGGGTTCATGAGGCTCTTAGCCAATATACATGCTACACACATAGAGTTCAACAATATGATGAAGTTCTTGAACATTCAAACTAATAAAAACCCAGTTTTCTAGACGCATCAACCAGTTGAGAGGGCCTAATTAGCACATTGTGGACCCACCGTGTTCTACCGATTCAAACCAAAAAATCAGGAAACCCCAAACCCTAAAGCCCATCAACCAACACCTAACCCTAAAGCCACTTTTTCTTTCCTTCCTCTCTCTCTTATCCTTACTTTTCCTTCCTCTATTCGTCGCTTATCTCTTTATTTTTTCTCTGTCTTTTTCTCTCTTTCTTCTTCCTCTTTCTGATTTCGATTCTCTCTCTCTCTCTCTCTCTCTCTCTCTCTCTCTCTAATTTCTTTTTTGTGCTTCTCTCTACCCTCCTGCATGAAGCCTTCTTCATATGTTGATTATGTTGGCGTGACTTGTGGATATTGACTTACTTTCCTTACACAGCAAGGATTCCTATTTTATTTGTAATTGATTTACTTTAATTCCTGATTTCCTACTATAAATAGATTTATGAATTTATTATTTACTTTCCCATTCAGGTTTTGTTGTATTATAAATATGACCTCCTACAAGGAGAAGAATACATAGAAAATTCCCACAAACAAATATTCTCTCATAGTTTTCATATTTTAGCATGGTATCAGAGCGGCGATCTTGGAATTGTTGACTCTAGTTTCAAACCCCCACCGCCGCTATGGGGGTTTATGATTTTTTCAACCTTCATGGAGGGAGCACCACCCACCCCCTCCACCGACTCCTTCTCTCATTCTCAACCAACTATAACTGAATTGAGTGCCCAAATGGCTCAGCTCCTACAAATGCAGACTTTGGCCCCCGAATTTGATCCTGAATCAGGATCCTATTTTGATGACCCCAAACCCGATCCGGAATCAGGATCCTATTTTGACTACCCGAACCCCGACCTCGACTATGACGACGACGACCCCGACCCCGACTCCGAAGACGACCTCGACCCCAACTCCGATGATGACCACAACTCCGAATTTGTCTATGATTCAGACCTCGATCCCGATTTCGACTCCGACTCCAACCCCGACTCAGGCTCAGATCCCGATCCGAATTCCTACTCTACCTGTATCCTATGCATCTTCCGCTGCACAGATTATGACTTCT